>APFE030190279.1:368859-382925 GCA_000404065.3 Pinus taeda
AAGTAACTTGCGATCAGCCAATACTTTCAACCCTCTCTCACTCATATGCCCCAATCTTTGATGCCATAAGTGAATGGAGTTACTGTCATGTGCAGACACAGTAGACACAAAAGCTGACCCTGTAACTCCTTCTAACTGAAATAGATTTCCTACTTTCTTAGCTTTCATAACTAGTAAGATGCCTTTGTAAATTTTCATTACTCCACCTTGAATTACAGTTTTATACCCATTTGAATCAAGTGCGCCTAATGAAATCAAGTTTTCCTTAAATCTGGTACATGCCTTACATCAGTTAATATTCTAGTTGTTCCATTCAAACATTTGTAGTTGTATGCTTCCAATCCCAACAATATTACATGTTAAATCATTACCCATGTACACAACTCCATCATTAATTGATTTATATTCCTTAAACCATTCTTTATGGATACACATGTGGTTTGATGCACCAGAATCTAACAACCAATGTTGACCATGATTTGACACATTTACTGATAATACTTCATCATTCATACCTGAACCAGATGCCGAACCTGTATCTGTCGTATTGGCCTCCTTCTTCTCTATCGAAGAATCTGCTTTTGAAGTTTGTTGCTGTCACTTCCAGCAGTCCTTCTTTAAATGCCCTGACTTGCCACAAAACCAACACTTTAGCTTACTCTTCTTCCCTTTCGACTTTGAACGTGAGTTGCTCGGCTTCCTGGGGCGTCTTTCTTTCGAACAACCTCTAACCATCATAGCTTCTGATGTAGAGGTTTCGGAATGCGACTTCCTCCTTGTTTCTTCCGATAATAAGGATGAAACTACATCATCAAACTCAATAGTTTTTGATGAACTAAGACTTATAGAAGTAACAAAATGATCCCATGATTCGGACAACGAGCACAATAAAGTAATAGCTTTATCCTCGGATGGAATTTTTACTTCTATACTTTGTAATTTCACAAAGAAGAGTATTAAAAGCATTTAAATGATCAGCGATCGATGTACCTTCCTTCATTCGCAAACTGTACAACTGTCGCTTCAGGAGAATCCTATTGGTTAAGGATTTGGTCATGTACAGTTTCTCCAGTTTCGTCCACAAACCAGCAGTTGTTGTCTCCGACACAATATTAAACAGGACATCATCAGCTAGACACAGTCGAATAGCACTAATCGCTCTTTCATCCATCTCGGCCCACTCACTATCCCACTCACTATCTGTGATGTTGTAAGGCTGTTTGGCCTTGCCCAACAACGCCTTTGCCATGCCATGTTGGACAAGCAAATCATGCATTTTTACCTTCCAGATCTCAAAATTATTCTTGCCATTGAATTTCTCAATTTCAAACCGAGCACTTTGAGTTTTCACCATTTTGTATCAAAAAAGCACAATAATCTCCAATATCAACGTTTTAAATACCAGCAATTAAAAAAAATTTGCCTATGCCTTTAAAACAAAATATCTTCCCTTCACAAAAAAAAATTATGCCTATCACTAACCTTGCAATGCCCATTCCATGTTTTTCAGCCTAGAGTTATGATTCCAAGCGGTCTGATTTATCTGTTTCGTTATTCTGGTCTCTAAATCATTTAGAGAACGAAAGATAGGGCTCACAACTTCGTTTAATTTTTTAAAACTTATAACATTCCATTCGGTCACTTAAAAAATATGCACCAGGCAATTAACAAAACCGCACCAGGCAATTAACAAAACCCCGCAGGCAATTACATTCGGTCAATTTACAACGCACCAGTATTCATATTTGGTCAGTTAAAAAATACGCACCAGGCAATTTACAACGCACCAGTATTCATATTCGGTCACTTTAAACTACGCTTTAAACATTCCCACTACGTTTTAAATCAATGGCGCTATTCTGCTGGTTCACTGAGAAAATGAAGTAAATGAATGTCAAGAAGAAAATATTTGGTTTGAAAATCTCGGTCAGGAGATCTTTGCACCATTTGCACTGTTTAGTGACTAAAAACCGCGAGGATTTCCATATTTCAAATGGCATCAGATCATTCGATTTTGTAAGATTCAGACCTTTCACTGCGTTTGCGTTTTTCTGAAATTTTAAATAAACACCAGCACGCACACTAATACGCAGCTATTTAATACGCACCAGAAATTTAAATACCACGCACCAGAAATTTAAATACTAGGTATCAATGCTCCGTTCATTGCTTAACATACCAGGTACGCACCAGCAACAACAATTTAATATGCACTAGTTCTTCATACGCACCAGCACACGTATCAGGCTCCACGACTCCACGCAATTCAGCACATAACAAAAGAACGGCTCCACGGCTCCGCGCAGATATTACAGTGCTCAGTGCGCACACGTAGCAACAAAACCTTCAGCACCACGCAACACCTCAGCGCTCCAGCTCTTCCAAGCAGCACCTCAAACATGCTCTGATACCAATTGTTGGATTAGGTGCACAGCAAAACTAAATTAAAATAACACACAGCAGAATATCAAGCACATAAACACAAAAATTAACGTGGTTCACCCAACCAATCTGGGCTACGTCCACCAAACATAGGCATGAGGAGTTTATTAATCAAATTGGAGATTACATCAAGAAATTCTCATAAAACCTCTCACACTCTTAGCAAACCATCTGAATGATTGCCTGTTATATAGCATAGAGAATCTAACAGCCTCATTAACTCCCTCACATCAAATATAGGAGGCATTAACTCCCTCCCAACAACCTGGAGTTAATCTAGGACCTGAATTCTATTGTTGTCATCAGCTGAGATTTTTCCTATTTTTCTACAAACAAAAAATCTCAACAGCTTTGTGGGGTGGCAGGGCTAGGGCAATTCTCTGAATCGCCCCATGTGCCCACTTCTTACAAACTTCTTACATTCTCCGCAGAAAATTTCTCACTTACTAATAATTGACTCCATTTACGGATAACAACATTTATGTTTAACCAACTCCATTTATAAATAATTAAATGACTAAAAAACAATTTATTTTTTGGTTTTACATTTACATGAAAACACATCCTAATGCCCAACTAGCCTTTCCCAAAAAAATATTATAAATATGTAGCCAAGTCCTTCATCGTAATCCAAGTAATTTGAGGTAATCAATTTCTATTTGTTCTTTCCATTTCAAAGATGTAATTGTAATTAACCTGATCTACCAATCAATTTGACGTAATCAACTTCTATTTGTTCTTTCCGTTTCAAAGATGTAATTGTAATTGTCCTGATCTACCATATTCTTTTTTTCTGTTTCCAAAATGTAATTGTATTCATTTTTTTGGACAAAATTGGCTTCTTGAAGTGATCTAATGTACTTAAAGTAAAAAAACAATAGAATACACAAAAACAAAACTTACAAATAAAAAACCTAGTTATATAGCCAAACCATTTGGCTTTATGGTTTATAAGTTTGTAACTTCCAAGTGACAGTTACATAGTACACACCACTGGTCACATAATTGTGGCAACTTGTATCCATGTTATCTCATGTGTTGTGTTAGTGTTATAAAGTTTAGAGTTTTTTAAGTATATTTGTTGGTTGAATTTATTTATAAGTTGGTAGGAATTTGTTAAAATCACAAATTTCAATTGTGAATTTTTAGTTAAAAGGTTTTAAATTTTTAGTTAAAAAAATTTAAAGATTTTTTTAAGTGTTGAATCTATATATTCTTAAAGAATATATTTTAACTAATGAATGATTATGATTTAACCAAAAATGATTTTTTTGACTACATAATAGTTAACCAAATTCCCTTATCCAACTTTTTTGTTGTCACCAATTTACTAACTTGCATGTATGTCTTAATAGAAAAAAACATGCATGAATGTTCTAGTTCATAATTACGTTCCCATTGGAGATGCATAAAAGGAAATAGTTATGCTTGTATTCTCAAGCATATTATCATAATTTATAATGTTACAGGTGTGTTACATGTGTGTTATATATTGTGATCGTGAGTTATAATTGTGAGTTTCTAGATTACTATCTTTAGCTAATCAAATCCACTTTCTTAGAGCATGAATAGGCTTAATGGTTAAGAGCAAGTGTTTCCTCCTAAAAAGTCACACGTTCAAAAACCATAAGGGGTTAGAATAGGTATGTCTTTGTAGACATAATAATCAAATCGTTGCGTGGAGGTGGGTCTCTTGTCCCACAAACAAGGGGGTCTCATACACGAATTTGGTGTCTTGCTTGGCTATGACCTTAAAATTGGATAATAATAATTATTATGATATAGATTGTTAGAAATTCATAATCTATAAGGGTGAAAGCATGGAGTTGGGTTACACTTTTTAGCAAAAGATGACACATTTGGGTGGAAAAAATGATTGCTCGATTGAGTCCTTTTTAAGCGCTTAATCAAAATGTTTGAGCACTTAAACAATGTAACGCAATGTTATTTAGGAGCTTGATTTAGACATGTCTTTGCGGCAGTCAAATGAAGGAGATTAGGTTTTGGATTTATTTTATGGCTCAGGTAAGTTTTATTATATGGAAATGAATTTCAATATGCTATTTATTAATTTATATGTTATTCTACTAATTTACTTCATTATTTATTTTGTGTTTTATAATTAGATACAACACTAGCATGTTGCCTTCAAAAATGAAGAAATTGCATTGCCATTGAAAAAGATCCAAAACAATGCAATTTTATTTAGCAAAGAATTAATGTTCTTCAATTTCTTCGAGATGCAATGAAAGAAAGGGGACTTTAGTGAATCACGTGTGGCGAAAAAGGCAAAGGAACCCCAACCACCATTACACAGAATGATTAGAAAGGCATACATTGGGAGATTCACAGACATCAACGATCCATTAGATGAGGAAAATGAGCAAAATGAAGCAGAACATATTGTGGAAGAAGACAATGATGAAACTCCAAAGGACGAAAAGTTTGGATTACGTGTCATTGTTGATTAAATTTAAGTTATGCTTGGAAATCAAGCTCATTTTTAGAAACTATTAATTAGTTATACTTGTAATGTTTTGACTTTGACATTTTATGAGAAGAATAAGCACTTAATTAAGGTTGTTATGTGTTCAGTATTTGTATTATGTGAGTTTCGCATTCATTTTTATGTTAATCATTATTTTTTGAAAAAAAACAGTGATTATTATTATTTTTTGACATGAAATTCATTAAAAAAACTATTATTTAACCATTTTTAGTTAAAAATTTCCTATAAAAATTGTGATTTTGACATGTTATCTCTCGCAAAAAAAATACAAAAAATGATCAAAACATGTAGTTTTTAGTTATGTTTATGTTAAAAATGGTTTTTTTTATCAATTGTTAAAAATTATTTTTTTTAGAGACAATTATTTCATTTGGATTGAAATATTAATAAAAGATGTATAAATATGTAGAATAGCGAAAATTCAAAATACCGATCTCTTCTTTAAATATACAAAACAATAAAAACCTCACTAAAAAAAAAAAGAAAAAAAAAATATGAAGAAGGAGACCACTTCAAAAATTATTAAATTTAGAAAATAATTATTTACATTTCATACATTAGAAAATTTAAAGTCAAAAAATAGGTCTTTTAAAAAAATGGCCTGTTCCAGAATTACCACTTTTTTAAATCAGCATAAAAATCACTACCATTCTAAAACATAATGTACATAAAAAAATTTAAAGTGCCAAAACCTATGCTCTAAAAGAGACATGTGTGTTCTGCATCACTCCTTTTCAAAATCGAGTCACTTTTTTGCTATCTCTACAAACGGATAACAGTATCAGTTCCTGTTTCAAAGTATACATTGTTATAGACTGAAAAATTAGGATAACAGTCAAAGTATACTGTGCCATACGATAGAGGGGAAAGTATACCTCCTATTAAGGAATCGGTATACTTATTATGAGTAAGATCTCAGACTGTGGCTAGCACAAAAGTATTTAACCCTTGATGAGTCAAAGGGTTGATCCCGATCCTTATGTATCCCAAGTGCAAATATTTTGTTTTTAACCTTTTAGCTTCGGCCTATAATGTTTTTGGATCCAAAAGAGGAATAGAATGAATATTGTCAGAATTCTCCTGAATCTGACTAATAGACTCCTTTACACTAATTCTAGTGGCAACTTTTGAATGGAATATAGACAAATCATCATAAACTTCTGATCCAGAGATACTAGGTAATTGCCATCGAGCAAATGGTTGTGGCTCTTCATATTCAAGTTCTGCTTGATTTAAGACTTGACTAGTACTTGATGCAAACATATCCCTAAGGGGATTCTTTGTAGCGGATGGCTCTCTGTCTTCTAATTCATGGAAGGATACAGAGTTCCTGAAAGGATCCATTGCATGCCACCTAGCAAATTTTGCCTCACCTGGTTTCTTGATGTCCTTAGTTAGTACCTTCTGTAAGGCTGAAGCATTGGTTCGGAGCAAAAACTATATGTTTATTAAATAGAAATCAAATTTATTGATGTAGTTCCACGCAGCTTTGACTTCTTTCTCAATTGTGGAGTAATTATGCTCAGTGGGATTCCAGGTGCCAGATGCATACTGGACCACTTGTTTAATGTCACCTTTTCTCTGCTTTAGGATTCCTCCCCATCCTATATTACTGGCATCTATTTCAACAATTTTGAATGCATTGTTGTCAAAGACATATAGGATGGAAAGAGATTTTACCTTGTCTTTGATGTTCTGAACAACTCTAGTGTGTTCTTCTGTCCACTGAGGTAGATTCTTTTTAAGCCTTTTATTTAATATACTCCTATCAGTGGCACAATCTTGATAAAAGTTACTGACATAATTCAAACAGCCCAAAAACCTTTGAAGCTGGTTTTTGTCTGTAATAACATCTGGAAATCTGTCAACAAATTCAAGCACATTATTTTGTAGAGAAATTTGGCCATTGAAAATAGTATGGCTGAGAAAATTGATAGTATTCTGGAAAACTTCTATCTTTTTCTTACTTAAAACTAGACCATTATGCTTTAGTAGCTGCTTAAATGTATGAACATGCTTGAAATGGTCCTGGATGTTCTTAGAAAAGATTAGAACATCATCAATGTAAACTATAAGCCAGTCAATGTATGGCTTAAATATTTTATCCATTACCTTCTACAATTTAGATGGAGCATTTTTCAAACCAAAAGGCATGACATTCCACTCATAGTGGCTTGCTGGGATTCTGAAGGCGGTCTTGAACTTATCTTTCTCTGAAATGGCTACTTGCTAAAATCCTACCTTCAAGTCAAACTTTGAAAATATTTTAGCTCTTGCTATCCTTGCAATCATATCTCCTTTGTGAGGGATCAGATAGGTGTCATTCGCAAGAACAGAATTTAGAGGTTTGAAATTTATTACCAGCCTTGGGATACCTTTGATTTATTCTGCTCTTATGTTGAAATAGAATCCGTAATAGTTCCAGGGACTGTCAGATTCCCTGATGAGCTTTCTGTCTAACACCTTTTTAATCTCGTTTTCGCATAGATCTCTATATTATTTACTCATAGGAATAACTCTACTCTTACAGGGCTTACCTGTATATCCTTCTTTGTATGGGAGCTCAATAGTATGCTGCTTTCAGTGCCAGAATGCATTTGGTTCTTCTGAGTAGCATTCATCCTCAATTTGTTTTTTTTCAATTCCTCAATTTTTCTTCTAACCTGAGGATTCTTCAGCTGTTCTTCTATCTTAAGTGTAGATTTCAGATCTGTCAGTTTGGCTTCTACTTTGTCCAAATTTTGGACAGTTTGGACCATTGTAGAGACTCTAGGATTTGAGATATAGGGCAACCCAATCCTTTTTGTTATTCCTTTTGAAGTAGGAACAGAAATAAAATAACCAGCTTTGTTTTCTTTTAATCTTCTATTTCCTAGAATACAGTCAACTGGGATGTCTGCTACTGCAAATTTCAAATTGATGTAGTGATGTTCAAAATAGATAGAAGCCTTAGGAACTTCATACTTGGGCGTTTTATTCCCCAATCCTACAAGAATTTTTTTTGCAGAAACCCAATATTTCGTTGGTATCACTTTCATATTTAAAATGTTCACATCAGCTCCTGAGTCAAGGAGTGTTGTGAGTTCAAACATTTCTCCCTTTATTTAGATGTTCACTTTTACATGATGTTGCTAGTAGGAGATAGCTACAATTCTCATTTCTTGAAATCCAAAGACAAGGTCTTTCTTTCCTTCAACAATTTCAAGATTTGGGATAAGATTTTTGGCATATTCTGTTGTGTCCCATGAATGAGAATTTTCCTCTACATCTTGCTTTCCTTTTTTTATTTCAGCAATTTGGGATTTCAAGGTAGAGATTTTAGATTTAATATTATGAATTTCTCTACTCACTTCCCCCAAGGTGAGTGAACGCACCTTGTCAAGCTTCTCTTGATGTCTCTGGAAGGACCTGGTATTCCTTTCAAAAGAAGCATAAAAAAATAATGGCTTTTTACCTGAATTTCTAGAAAAACTGGATTTGAGCTGGTCCATGAATGCCTTTGCTAGCTGACTCTTCATTTCTCCATCTTCCATTGCTCGAATCTGAGAAAGAATTTTTATCTCATCTTCTTCTGTGGCATCCATTAAAATATTATCCTTCTATGGTCTGAAAGACATTTCTTCAGAACTGGGATCACAGAACAAGAACAGGATGTCGTTTCAGAATCTGAACAATCTTGCATGTGTGATTGTAATTCTTCTTGAGACGAAGAACTAAAGGAATCAAAAGATGATTCTTCCAGTTGTTGTTATTGGAATTGGTCTTTAATTACCACATTTGGGCAGCGTTTTGTCCTGTGAGTGTGGGAACCACACTTCATGCATTGTATCTGTCCCTCTTGCTTGATATTTTTTCCTCTCTGAAAAGAGGCTTGGGACTTCTTCCCTTTGTTTTTCTTAGATTCTTCTCCTTCTGGATATCTTGAGGATGTATGTCTAGTCTTGCCACACAACCAACAAGTGAGATTGTTCCATTTCTCTTATTTGGATGTATGTAAATCAATGTCAGAGGGTCTATAATAATGTGTCATTGGGACATACCTATAGTAGCCCTTCCTGGCTTCAGAGGAGTAACTTTTAGGCTGTTGAGAAAACTTTTATCGATCTTTGTAGCCTTTTACATTCTGTTTATACTCCTTTTTAGCTTGTTTCTTTGCTTTTCTTCTTTTGACCAATGGGTCATCCACTGTAAGTCCATATTTACTGCAAATGGACTTCTTGTCTGGGAGCTTTGAAATTTTTTCTAAAGATTTGTTTACTTTGGAACTTGTGCATAAGCTCACTAATCTTTTTGTAATGTGAGAATAAATCTCACCCCATGTATATGATTCAAATGGCAACTAGAAAACTTCTTGTACCCTGATATAATCAACAAATCTAGATGGAAGAGTAGCAAGATATATCTGTTTCCATAACAGATTATTTGAATCTTTCACTTCATAGATTCTTTGCATCCAATCCCCATGAAAGTCTTCATATTGTGACATCTTGTGACATTTGAGATTCATGAGGATGACTTCATGCTTATTTGCAATCTCTGTTTCACTGCCACACCAATGTTCTAAGATCATGGAGGTTAAAGCTCCAATCATGTTGCTTATAGTTGAGCCATTTGAATTGTGAATCACATCTCCTGCTTCGTCTTTAAGCACTTTTGCTTCCATTTTTATCAGCAATTTTGGAGATGATTCAGTCTCCCACCACCTGAGAAGTGTTCCTGTAAAACACTGAATAATAGTCTTGCATCTTTTATCTCACTTTTTCCTCTAAGACACATGAGTTTATATTCTGTGAACATCATATCAATTAATTGTCTAATTTGGCCAACACTCAGATTATCAATATTCCACTCTCTATGTGATTCAGGGAAAAATGTATGAGCTTCAGGAAGCTTGCCTTTGCCTTCAAGATCAACTGCAAGATATTTATTGAACCTACTTTAAAGAGGTTCGTATATGGGAAAGATCTGAGACTCAGATTCTTTCTTATCATCTTCTTTTTCCTTAAATAGGGAAGAAATGGTGACTTTTTCTGTAGCCTCTCGCTTTTCTTCTGAAGATGTGGCTACTTCTTTGGGGAATAGTGTCTGAAACCTGTTGATTGGTTTAACAGGATCCTGAATCTTTATATTTCTTTTGTAGAGAAAAGAGGTAGGAACTGGTTCATTTGTTTTTGACAGGCTTATCTTTTCAACCCTTTGAGTTAAACCACATATCAGATTGTTAGTAGTATCTATGTGATCTACTATTTTTTCTTCCACTTCCTCTATTTTTTTTAAAGATTCTTTGGCATAAGATTTAACAACAAATGAAGTATAGTATACATCATTGAGGTTTCCGTTAACCTCATTTAGTGAGATTTGAACAATATCAAACTGTTCCTTTATTTCTACAGCCTTTGTTGTATTTATCTCCAGACCCTTTATTGTTGTATTGGTCCAGTTGATTTGTTCACTGGGTTTTTGAATCCTTCCATCTATGCCTAGAGCATTATCATCCTTTTGAACCAAAGGAATTGCCTTTGCTGCATTTTGAGTTTCTCCAATGATAATTCCTCTGTATGGAGGAAATGTAGATGGCGTCTCTATTATACTGCCATCTAGGGTTGTCCAAGCATGTTTGGTGGATGAGGAAGAAGATGATCTTGTCAACCCAACTTCAGGGGAAACATTTTTCTTCCATTCATAAAAGGAAATCCAAGAATTTGTAATTTCCATATAATGTTTCCAGTCTTCAGCTAATCTCTTCTTCTCCTCAATAGTATGACTTAGGCCAAACTGCTCAGCTTCTAGATTGGTAAATAAGTCTGAGTTTAACATGGCTTTCATCCATTTAGAACTTAATTTTTATTTCAAACAACCATTCATCAGAGTAAATAACTTGTGCATTTCCATGACTGCAGGATTTTTACAATCATCTGGAACATGACCAATTCTGCATGAAGGAATCAGGCCTTTTGCTTGCTCAAGATAGCCTAATCCATATTTGTGCTTGGCTGGCCAAATTACACTAAACATTTTTGTCAATCTGGGATCTTCTCCTTCTAAAGTGATAATCTCATGCATCATTAGAACATGGTCAAACTCTGGCTCGTGAGGAAAAGGGATGTCTAAACATTTTGGGTTAGGGCATGGATTGACTGATGTAGAAGGAGGAGCTTCACCAGTTCTTGGATGGTGATTCTCGTGAATGACATATTCAGCAAGGGTACATAAATTTACAGCAGCTTTACATTCAGGACATGTAACTTCTAGAGAATTGAAATTGACTAGCTGGGCAAATTCAAACAAAGAAATATGTTTACAAGAAATTGAGCTAGAACAAGTGGTATTAACAGTGGATGGATCTCTATAAAATTTGGAACTTTTGCAGGCTCTTTCAATTCCTCTGTATCAATAGTAGATCTTCTAGGGAAAGACAAAACAACAAAGGATTGGTTCTCTTGGATATCAGCAGAGGTTATTCTTTTAAGTGTTGGAGGCTTGGGATTAGAAACTACATAGTATTCAGGGAATGTAAGATCTTCCCATCGAATTGTCTGATGTTCTATTTTATGATTCTTTGAATCTGTTAGAACAATGACACTTGCTTTTGAATCCCGACTAGGTGTATGGCGTATGGCTGGCCATAAGGTATTTGTGTGTCAGAAACATCCTCTGGATTGTATGGTTATCTTATGTCTTTTCTGGTGCATATCAAACCCTGAAGTTTGGATTTGAAACTATAGGATTTGATCTATTCTTTCGTCAAAGACATACACTGAAAAATTAACATAACAGCCAAAGTATATTGTGCCATGCGACAGAGGGGCAACTATACCTCCTATTAAGGAATTGGTATACTTATTATGAGTAAGATCTCGGACTGTGGCTAGCACAAAAGTATTTAACCCTTGATGAGTCAAAGGGTTGATCTCGATCCTTATGCATGCCATGTGCAAACATTTTGTTTTTAGCCTTTTAGCTTCGGCCTGTAATGTTTTTGGATCCAGAAGAGGAATAGATTGAATATTGTCAGAATTCTCTTGAATATGACTAATAGACTCCTTTATACTAATTCTAATGGCAGCTTTTAAATGGAATATAGACAAATCATCATAAACTTATGATGCAGAGATACTAGGTAATTGCCATCGAGCAGACGGTTGTGGCTCTTCATATTCAAGTTCTGCTTGATTTAAGACTTGACTAGTACTTGATGCAAACATCTCCCTAAGGGGATTCTCTGTAGCGGATGACTCTTTGTCTTCTAATTCGTGGAAGGATACAAACTTCCTGAATGGATCCATTGCTTTCCACCTGGAAAATTTTGCCTCGCCTGGTTTCTTGATGTCCTTAGTTAATACCTTCTGTAAGGCTGAAGCATTGGTTCGGAGCAAAAAATATCTGTTTATTAAATAGACATCAAATTTGTTGATGCAGTTCCACGTAGCTTTGACTTCTTTCCCAATTGTGGAGTAATTCTGCTTAGCGGGATTCTAGGTGACAGATGCATATTGGACCAATTGTTCAGTGTCACCTTTTCTCTGCTTTAGGATTCCTCCCCATCCTATATTACTAGTATCTGTTTCAACAATTTTGAATGCATTGTCGTCAGAGACATATAGAATGGGAAGAGATTTTACCTTGCCTTTGATGTTCTGAACAACTCTAGTGTGTTCTTTTGTCCACTAAGGTGGATTCTTTTTAAGCCTTTTATTTAATATACTCCTGTCAGTGGCACAATCTTGATAAAAGTTACTGACATAATTAAAATAGCCCAAAAACCTTTGAAGCTGGTTTT
Source organism: Pinus taeda (assembly GCA_000404065.3). Lineage (NCBI taxonomy): Eukaryota > Viridiplantae > Streptophyta > Pinopsida > Pinales > Pinaceae > Pinus > Pinus taeda. Next base: position 381,591 of record APFE030190279.1, read on the forward strand.
TGTCTGTAATAACATCTGGAAATCTATCAGCAAATTCAAGCGCATGCTTTTGTAGAGAAATTTGGCCATTGAAAATAGTATGGCCGAGAAATTTGACAGTAGTTTGGAAAACTTCTATCTTTTTCTTACTTAAAACTAGACCATTATGCTTTACCAGCTGCTTAAATGTATGAACATGCTTGAAATGGTCCTAGATGTTCTTAGAAAAGATTAGAACATCATCAATGTAAACTATAAGCCAGTCAAAGTATGGCTTAAATATTTTATCCATTACCTTCTAGAATTTAGATGGAGCATTTTCAAACCAAAAGGCATGACATTCCACTCATAGTGGCCTGTTGGGATGCTGAAGGCGATCTTGAACTTATCTTTCTCTGAAATGGCTACTTGCCAAAATCCTAGCTTCAAGTCAAACTTTGAAAATATCTTAGCTCCTGCTATCCTTGCAATCAGATCTCCTTTGTGAGGGATCGGATAGGTGTCATTTGCAAGAACAGAATTTAGAGGTTTGAAATTTATTACCAGCCTTGGGATACCTTTGATTTGTTCTACTCTTTTGTTGAAATAGAATCCATAAAAGTTCCAGTGATTGTCAGATTCTCTGATGAACTTTTTGTCTAAGAGTTGTTTAATTTCTTTATCACAGAGATCTCTATATTCTTTACTCATAGGAATAACTCTACTTTTATAGGGCTTACCTGTATATCCTTCTTTGTATGGGAGCTCAATAGTATGCTGCTTTCGGTGCCATAATGCATTTGGTTCTTCTAAACAGCATTCGTCCTCAATTTGTTTTTTTCAATTCCTCAATTTTTCTTCTAACGTGAGGATTCTTTAGTTGTTCTTCTACCTTAAGTGTAGATTTCAGATCTTTCAGATCTATTAGTTTGGCTTCTGCTTTGTCAAAATTTTGGACAGTTTGGACCATTATAGAGACTTTAGGATTTGAGATATAGGGCAACTTGTTACACAAAAAATTGTCACCATGACTTTCTACAGTTTGTGTGAGTCCATCAACACTCATACATACCTCCTTTGCAAGTCTTAAGCCTCAGCTCTTCATGTCAATCCTTGAAAATGGGAGAAATACCTTAAAATATCTCAAATCTTGGTTTCGTACTTTCCCCTAGCATTTCCTGTGGTGTCGCACCCAATTGTCATGTTTCCTGCGAACCTGACCACTCTGTCCATTGGGTAATGGGTGCGAACCCCTGTAAAAGTTAAAAAGGCATGAGTTCATTCTTAAAAACTCATCTTGGGTCACTTCTAGACACTTCTAGAAGGAATATTGCGCTGGCAAGTCTGCTCCATCTTGGTTCATCCATTCCATAACTA
>APFE030190288.1:421-54055 GCA_000404065.3 Pinus taeda
TGTTGCGGGATCCTTGCCATCAAAATTCCTCATATCGATTTTTGGAATATGGTGGGTCTTCGATCCAACATTAGAGTCTATGGAATCATGATTAAAACTTCTTTGGTTCTCATCATGAGTTTCCTTTACTACCCTTTCACCCTTAGTGACCCTTTTCTTGTAGCAACTTATTCATATTTATCTTCAATTCTTCCATGTCTGTCTTCAAATCTACCTTCAAATCATCCATTTTAGCTTCCACGTCATTCATCTTAGCTTCCACGTCATTCATCTTAGCTTCTACACCTTTCTTTAAACAATCCATCTTAGATTCTATTCCTTTTTGTGCAAGTGACACTTGTTGCACTTGGTCTCGTAATTTTGATATATCATGTTGCATTTCTTCCTCTTCTTGATGAGTCATGCTAGATTTCTCAGGTCGTCTACTAGGTGTTTCCATTTTCTTTCTTCGGGGCATCAATTACTGATAATAATGCTTCACTATGCACTTTGAATTCAATCAAATAATTTTTCAAACCAAGCTTAAGCAAACATTTAAAAAAATATACACACCTTTTTTCACTTTGTAGGAGCTCGATATTGTCTCTGATGTATCTCTGTAATTTCGGATCATCTAGTTCTGAAATTGCGACCTGCAGTAGCCCCATGTGTCCTATTTCAAATGCCACCAGTCTGACCCCAATTGGATTCTCCAATGAGGAGTTATGCCAAATCTTCCACAGTGACCTGATTATAAATTAATTCAGTAGAGCAAACTTCTACGACGTGCCAAGTGTCCCTGTTATGACCTTTGTCATTGAAAAATATATACAAGAAACTGTACCTTCTTACGAAATTTCAATCTGACGCTCAGAGAGAAAGTTATGACGATTTTCCCCAGGTCACCTGTTTTGAATGTAATTCAGGATTCTGCAAAAGGACCAACTTCCTTAGATCATATCTCTGCAAAAATAGCGTCAAAAGCTCTTAAATTCGGACCTGAGATTTAGCGCGATGTCTTCTCAAATGGGTTTTTTTTTCGACTTCTGAAACGTCGTAGAAAAAAATTTATAGTGAGAATGCCACGATGACCTGTTTGGAGCAGTGAAACCCTAGAATCCAAAGCTCTGATACCAAATGTTATGAAACCAGCTCAAGAAAAGATAGAAAAATAGATCAAAACCTTAGAATTCAGCTCTTCAGGGGGCAACCTCCTATACATTACATAAAGAATAATTCTTGATTATAAAATGATAAAAACCTTTCCGAAATATAAGAGTCAGGAGTCACAATATAACCACGACCTAACAAAAATAATATAAAGCCACAAAATAACAATAGAGGGATCTATGGGGAACAAAAAACAAAATGGGACAATAGGGGCACAACAATATTAATAAGGGTAAAAACTACAAAGTAATGGGGTATCACTATATTAGGACCAACAAACTTTTGAAAATTATCACAAATGACACAACTGTTTGACTTTTCTTCAAAACAGAGTTTTGAAGAACAGTCGTAATCTGTCAACATGATGATGAAAATATTTAAATCATAACTTTGTAAGGGCCTCCCTCTGGCCTGCATGGCTTTATTAGACATGGTTGAAGACCCAATTGACTAATCCCTAGACCTAATGACTGAAATGACTCGTGTCCATTAAAAGATCAAGCATTGACTGTCATGGGCTTTTAATAAACATTGATGAAAAGACCTAAGCCAACAGGTGCCAGACATGAGGGGTAAGGGATAATGATTGACAAGACCCTTTCCTCAGATTATGGCATGCCCCTAGCAGAATGCAGCTGAGTGAATGGAGCGAGACACCTAAAAATGAAATTCAGAAAGAGTTTTGATCTCTGACGGAGGACTGACAAGACCGACTCTAACATTGGCTCCAATTGGGGATGGTATCTCCTTGGAGGTGCTAAGAATAGCAGACCTCTGGAAGAGCTAGACAGTGCCTTCATCCATTGGGCTATGGAGTCATTATTCGACGAACAACACAAGACTCTGACTCATTTACAAAACCAAAATGACCAAAAAACTGACTCAAATTTGATCTTGAAATGACTTGAAGACTAACTTGACAAAATCTAACCAAACTGAGATAACATGGTATTTATAGTGACAGTGGAAGCAGCGTCAACAACTCAGAAATGGTACTGCTTGAGCAGCCAACCATTGATCGGCCCTCCTGGACAATCTTCCCCGTTCATTTCCTTCAGAAGAAAGGCATTCTGACCCCGATATGCTGCAATCTTGAAGGGACCTTTCTAGAGATTCTCGAACTTACCATGCTTACCTTTTTCCTCATTCCTTGCATCCCACTTCAGCACCACATCATCCAACTGAAATTTGTTTTCCTTTGCTTTTTTGTCATATATTTTCTTAATCTTCTCCTGCAACTTGGACGTGTTCTGGAAGACTTCTTCTCTGGGCTGCTGCAAGTGGACCATTTGATTGAGCCTTCTCTACATAGGATCACCTTCACTGCCGGCCTCCTGAAGAAGTTTGAATACCAAGGCTGCGAGAGAGGTAGGAAACACTGTATCAACTCCATAAACAAGCTCAAAAGGGGACGTACCAATGGATTTCTTCTGACTGACCCGATCTGCCCATAGTGCATTGACCAACCTCTTATGCCAACTCTTCTTGTTTATTTCCAGCAGCTTCTTAATGTTGTTGACCAATGATTTATTAGAAGACTCCGGCAATCCATTTCCTTGCAGATGATAGGCAATTGAGTGACCCAAAATAATGTGATATTTGTGACAAAACTCTACCATCCTTTTTGATTTGAAAGCTGTTGTGTTATCAATGATTAACTTATTCGGGCAACCAAAGCGAGACAAGATGTTATTTTCAAGGAATGAAATAATTACCGCATCTGTAGCTTGTCTGGTGGGAATTGCTTCGATCCATTTCATGAAATAATCTGTCGCTATGAGGATCCATCTATGCTGACCGAAAGAAGCAGGATGAATTTCACCAATGAAATCTAACCCCCATTGCTGAAAAGGGGCACTCACCTCAATGGGCTTAAGTGTTAAAGGCTATAATTTCTACCTTCCTTCAAAAATATGACTCTTATGACAGCTCTTGACCACCTTATATACATCAGCAAACAATGTTGGCCAATAGTATCCCGCTCTCAGGACTTTATTTGCTGTTGATTTCCAAAAAAGGTGACCAACACAGTCTCCTTCGGGGAAATCCTCCATGACCTTCTTTGCTTCTTTTTCCACCAAACAATTCAACAAAGCGCCACCAGGATCTTTCCAATAAAGTGCAGAATTTAGAATGCAAAACTTGGCAGCCTTCAATTTGAGAGTTCTAGCTTTGTTTCTAGTCATGCCTGGTGGCGGTGACAAATTTTTAAGCACATATATGATATCTGAATACCACGGAGAAAGAAAAAACATTTCAGATACCGGAATTGACGAACCTTCCTCATTCTCATCGGACATAGCAGCGATCAAATTTATGTCTAAGGCATGCAAGTTTGATTCGGCCATTCACTTTGCCAATCCTTGTCCTTTAACAAGCTTTGTGGGCTTTATTTCCACATCATATTCCAACAAAGCTGCAATCCACTTGCCTCGTCTTTCTTCCGGATCTGTCTGCACTAAATAATCTTTGACAACAGCGTTAGGAACATAAGCCAAAATATGAGAATGCAGAATATATACCCGAAAATCTTTCAATCCTTTCACAAGTGCAAGGGATTGCTTCTCAATGATGTTGTATTTTAAGGCTGCATCTCTTATGGCTCGGTTGAAAAAAGAAATTGGTCTTTCGTGATCATCTCTTTTCTGCAATAACACAGCTGCCATAGTATGCTTTGAAGCAAATGAAACCAATATAAAATCCTGAGTGTAGTCCGGGCTGACTAGAACTGGAGCTGAAGAAAGAGCCAATTTGACTAAATTGAAAGATTTTATAACCTCCTCCGTCCATTTCACTTCGTTGTCCTTCTTAATCATGTTTGTAATCTCTCTTAGGTGTTTAGCAAGATTAGGTACAAAGCGGCGTGGAAAATTCATTTTACCATTGAAAGATTGAATCTCTTTCTTATTCTGGGGCAGATCGATTTGCTGAATCACTTGTACACGTGTTGGGTCAATACAAATGCCATCTTTTGAGATAATGTGCCCAAGTAGTTTTCCATCCTCCATGGTGAACAAGCTCTTTTTCGGATTTAGTGACAGGCCATATTTTCTGCGCTTTTGAAAGAAAGTTTTTAGATGGTACATGTGTTCTTCATCAGATTTGGAAAACACCGTCAGATCATCCAGGTACACAACCAAAAAGACATCCTTCTCATTAGCGAAAGCCAAGTCCATTTCACACTGAAATGTGGCACCCACATTCTTCAAACCGAAAGGCATTTTGGCGTAATGAAAAGTTCCCCACGGAGTGGTGAACACTGTCTGGTATGAGTCATCTTGATGGACAAAAACTTGGTCATATCTAGAATAACAATCAAGTAGTGACATACGAGATGCTCCCAGTACTCGCTGAAGTATATGGTCCATTTTGGGCAGTGGATAGTTATCTTTCAAAGAAACTTTATTGAGATTTCTAAAATCAATTCACAAGCGAATCTCACCTGTCTTCTTTCGTACGAGCACCAAATTAGAGATCCAATCCGAAAATCTGATGGGAACAATGATTCCTGATTTGTACAACCTGTTTATCTCCTTCTCAATTGATGGTAGCAGCTTTGGATTTAGCCTTCTCAACTTCTATCTAAAAGGTTTCTGATTGGGCTTAATGGGTATACTGTGTTGAATTATATTGGTATCATATGTCTTTAAGTCAGAATATTCCCAAGCAAACACATCGGCAAATGAAGACAAAAAACTGATATATTTGGCTTTTATCCTTTGTGGCAATGCTTTAGACAGTTTTACCATTTTAGGATTAGCAGCTATTCCAACATTGACCTCTTCCACACCCTTCTCTGTTAGCTGCAATGTTGGTTTGCGGGCTACATCATCTTGATCAAAGAGTTCTTCTAAAGGTATCAAGCCTTTAGGAATAATGTTATTCTTTGGCTGAAACACGTCCATTTGATTGATCTGCACATCATCTTTACCATTATCTTTACCATCATCATTTTCTACATCAATTGAGGTTTCTTTGAACTTACCTTTGTTTTGCCGAAAATCATCAATCTCCTCATCATCTTGGAAAACTTGCCAATATCTCTGATTGTCCGGGACAGTCGAATGATGCTTGACATGGATTTCAAATTTATTACTGGAGTTCATTGGGATCTTCAAACTACTTGTTTCTTTAGCAAGAGCATCAACAATGCTATTTTGTACACGAGGCACACATGTCAAGGTATATTTTGAAAATAATTTTAGGATGTCTAGAACTGCATTACGGTAAGCCCGCATCCGAGGATGCTTTGCTTGATATTCGCCTCTGACCCGCTTAATCACCAATTCAGAGTCGTCATATACTGTAATCCTCTTAGCATTCAGCTTTCTTAAAATTTTTAGGCCAGCAATCAGAGCTTCATACTCAGCTTCATTGTTTGAATAATCAAAAGCTAACTTATAAGAGCATACCCGCACGTTACTAGGAACTTTGTTTGGGGCGGAGAAAGGACTGTGTACCCAAATCCCAATTCCAGCGCCATCATTTCCCACTGCTCCATCGAAATCCATGGTCCAAAAACCTTCTTCCTCTTCTTGTAAGTGCTGAAAATCTGTTTGTTGTGCTTTGTCTGCTTGCTGTCCATTACTTTCAGCTGATCGCTCAACGGTGTTCTGCTGTTCTTTTCCTTCCTTCTTTAAAACTCCTCTGAAATTTTCTGTTATTTCTGGAATATTATCTGCTTCTTCTAACTGACTATCAATATCATTGAAACTATCATAATACAAAACGAAAGACTCTAAATCTGTATGTACATAATTAATCAGATGATTTATTGGTTTCTCCTTGCTTATAATCATGTATTTCATTTTTTGTTCCTGATACAGTTTCCTCATTTGGCCAAACACCGGAATCGTTGCATAGGAGAAATCTAGTTGTAGTGTACCTTTCAATTTTGCTACCCAAGATCTGGAAAGAAGCATGCCAAACTTGGGAGGAATATCTGCTACAACAATATCCATCAAAACATTCTTCATTGGGAGTTGATCCAGACTCACAACCAAGTCTTTGATGAGCCCGATACATCTTACTCTACTGGAATCAAACGAATAGAGATCATGGTATCGTCGAGTGATGTCCAGACCCAGCTTATCCATGATAGCCTTGGGCATGAGATTGTGAGAAGCTCCAGAATCGAACATGGCATTATGTAACACAAAATAATGCAATCTTAAACTGATATAAAAAGGTGGCACATCACTATTACGAGAATCACCATTCAATGCTAACCCAAAATCCATTTCGGGTTGATCATCTTTGACATTCACCATGTCAGACATCGGGTCCAAATTCAAAATTTTAGATACTTGCCCTCTATAACTGTTGTTCCTCATTATTTCAGTCAAGGGAATGGATACCTTCAATTTAGAAATTTCATTCTCTAAATTAAAAGTGGGAATCTTTTCTACCTCTTTGACTGGGATTTCTTTCCCTTCCTTTTCTTTCAATGCAATTGGCTGATGTGATTGTTCTACTGATGGTGATTTGTTGTTATCTCAACCAACCACCTCCTTTCCTTTCCTTTGTGTAACTGATGAATCATTCTTTGATGTCTCACCATCCTTCCTCTTCTGAATTGGTTTAACCGGCACATCTCTATTTCTAAGTGAATATTGCTACTGCTGGGCGAACAGAGCATTCATATAGCCTCTTTGGTACTCATCTGATTCTTCCTCCAAAATGGTGTCATTTGCTAGAATGAAATCTACATCTTTGTGTACAACTAAACTTTCTACATACTCCTCATCCTCGGTAACATGAATAGGCAAATCATCAGGAGTAAAGAAGTGGTTTTCTTCACCTATTATATTCCCGTCCTCATCTGATTTCGGTCCATGCACAAAATTTTACTGCGAAGGTGGTTGTATTGGCTACTGTGCTGTCTGCTCTTAGGCTCGTTGATCTCTCTGCCTTATTATATATTGTGGTTGTTGCTCGCCATGAAAGTTAGGATTTCTAACTTGTGGCTCAGGTTTGTCAAGTTTCACCCTTTCAAGCATCTGCTCTACCTTCCAGAGTAATTGATCTACCGAGGAAGATTCTTCTTTTACGGTGACCTTCTTCTCTGCCTTTGCTCTAGCCCTCTTGGTCAATAGATTTGCTTCAACGCTGGTCGCGATCTTCTGCATATCTTCCATTGTAGCCAATTCTCTCTCTCTTAATTGATAAGCCATGTCAGCATCAAAACCATCCGGAAACTTCACCATGGTTAAGCCCACAAGTGGCCTTAGATGATCGGGAATTTTATTATAAACAGAATTGAATCTAATGCAGTAGTCTTGGACCGACTCACCAGCGTTTCATTTGATTTGTTCATATTCAGCTAGAATTTGGAGAGGAATCTTTTCACTTCCCAGCGACCTAAAAATTGTCTTTGTAGGTCGGCCAAGGTAGCGATACGTGTAGCTGAAAAACCTCTGAACCATTTCCTCACTTCACCTGCAAATGTCTGTACAAAGAGTCTCATTGCCACATTCCCCGCATCGATCTCATGAAGTTCAAAGAAATCTTCCATTCTGTCCACATGTTGCTGAGCGGTAATGCTGTTAGGAGTGCCATCAAAAAACAAGATTTTGTTTTGATAATCTGCGGGTATATCATCTAATACTTGAGGCAGAACAAGAGGTGCAAAACGAGTAGCCATCACTCTTAGTGGGTTTGGCCTTGGAGGTGTTGGAGGAGTGTGCGCAGTTTGTAGGGGGCTAACAATTGGAGTTTGAAGCTGTGCCACAATGTAATTATCAATTGACCTGTTAGCTCTCTCAGTTTCCAAGTCTACAAGAAACTATGGATTGGGGATAGTAGAGTCAACCACCCTTTCAGATTTGATCTCGAACAATGATATTTCAAACTACTCATCAAAATCTAACTCTTCAAGATACTCAAAAATGTCAGGATATGAATGGGATTTGAACACGGGAGATATAGAGCTCTCTTGACGACAAAGTCTTGGAATCAAATTGGGATTTTTGTAGATGTGCAGAGGATCTGGATCTGGATTAGCCCTAGTATATCTTCTAGAATCCAGCATGCTATTAAGAAAAATCAAAGGACACAACCAACTCACTCAGCCTATCAAATCCTAAACTTATCATCCAAAAGCTTAGAATTATCAAGAAGTAAGGGGAGTAATTTCGTCCCCAGTGGAGTCGCCACTATGTTAGCACCTAAATCTGTCTTAGGCTGAAGGAAGGCAAACTTCAGGGTAACCATAAACCACGCTCAGTCTGGTAGCTAGCCCTACCAGAACAGGAGAGGGCTCTCTCCGTGTCACGCTTAGTGAATAAATGCACAATATGATCTGAGGTGACGTACAATGAATATTGATTTTAGGCTAGGTAAATCAAAATGGAAACAAGAGGCAAATTTTGATAAATGACTGAGTTGTTGGGATATATGGGACCAACGAACAGTATGAGCAAAGAATCTAACACAAAGGCACAGATTACTTCATGAGGTAAGACAGGTGGAAAGTCTAGCAATTAAATTTAAAATAATGTGGAATGGAAAGATTGTTTAGGAGGTTGAAAAGGGAATAAACCCATGAATCCTTTTCAATAGAAGAAAAACACATAGCGTGAAACTTTCCCACAAGCAGAGCAATAAACATGAATTATACCTTATCTTACTTAGAAAACTTCACTGGAAATTAATATGAATGAACTGTGAAACATAACAAAATACATATGAAACATAAAGATAACACATTTGCTACACTCACACCACATGAATCTCATGAACCAGAGCCACTGCCTTTCATTAATTCTCTGTCAAAATATACAATGAAGAACTGAGTTTCTCTCCCACAGTCTCCCAAAATTACAACGAACCATTTGAAAATGGTTTTACATAAAATAAATAGACTTTTCCATTAGCAAATGGAATGACCCACAGTTGGGAGTTTTTCAAATGATTACAAACTGGAAATGGAAAGCCAACCATTAGTGACAGGTGCAGCGTTACAAAAATGACAAATTGCTTGGGTGACTGCTCGCCTTCCTTTGCCACTTGGATAGAAGCCAACCTTTAGTGATAATACTCTTCAAACTTTACCTTAGGTGCCAAAAAAAGTGTATTGTAAATGAGCAGGCCCACTTGGAGAAAATTGCGAATCGAAATTTCGCAGAGCGGAAGTGATTTTGGCCTTTGGGTCTATATGCGCTGTGCCCAAAGCTATATGTGTTGCGCCACTTTGGAGGCGATTTTGAGGTACCTACTGAAGTCCAAATTATGCCCAAGTGTGCTTGCTAGAAATCCCTGCCTATCTACTTTCCAACACAAGTGGAATTTCTGAATTTGGTGCTCATTTTCCCCTCTAAAGCTTCAATATCCCAAGATTGCTTCATGTGTGTCAAAATAGGGGCAGAGAGGTCATTTTTTAAGTGTTTTAGACCTCCTGGGACTCAAAACTTGCCCAAAATTCTTGGCCATGCACCAGTAGTCATGATTTTTCATGCTGAATCCAAAAACGCAAACCTTTCTTGATTTGGAGTTCCCTATCTGGCGCGGTGCGGCGCACAGGGAGAAAAACCCTATTTTGTGCACAAAAATTTGTCAAGTGACCAAAATGTTTCCAATTTTTTTTTAAATTTGGGCTAGAGATCCTCTATGAAGTGTTATGCTGGGCCACAGAGGCTTCAGCCAAGATTCGAAGCCGATCTTTCTCTTTTTGCCTCTTTTTTCTTTTTGTCGCTCTCCTTAATCTCGCCTTCAAACTCCTTATCCAAGCCTTTGAACTCATGTTCTGTGCCCTGTAGTGATAAACCGTCGACCTCAATAATGTCTTGTCCTTTTCAAACTTCTCTAGCAGTCTCTCAAGGTGAATTTTGATCCGTTCGAGCCAAGACTCTCGATCATTATTAATCTCTTGCCCTAATGGATTGAGCTCAATCCTCCTATGTTGGATAGCTTGGCGATTCTCGTGGATGTTTTGCAGCTCCATGATCTCATACTGGCCTTCGAGCTATTATTCCTCTACTCCAAATACCTGATAATCCACTTAGCCCTCTCCAAATTGATACATAAGGCTTGGATCTTTGTTTTCTACTCTTGGATGGTCCTCCTAAGTTTGGCACTCTCCACATATGTATCATCATCATGAATGAGGATGAAGTCAGCCTCTCATTCACCTAATGGCCCCTCATCATGCATGGGCCTCTTGTCCTTGTCTTGTACCTTTGTTGGTGATGTTGGAAGCGAGGCCCCTTCCACCCCAGGTGGAGATAACACTCGCTTTGCTGCTGCAAACAGATGTCTACTGCCTCTCTGATAGGTGATGAATACTGGCATAGTAGTGGTCTCATGGTGCTCATACTGATGAGAAGGACCACCTATCTCATGTTCAAGCTCTAATAATACCTGTGAAGTGTTAAAGAGGTTGCGGGAGATGAAATCATCCCAATAATGCCCTGCAATCCCAACTAATGAACCACCAAAATCTTAATAAGAGCAAAGTGATAAACATTGTTAAGTTGCTGCTGAGGGGTTTTGTGATGCATGAAGGTGTTCATCCTCTCTATGTTCTTGCAAATGAAATATGGGATGTTCATCATCCATACCCTGGTAAAGTGCATGAGCAACTTGATGTGATAGGCATACAAACGAGAGAACCTCTCCTCACAGCTGAAATATTTCATGATCAGATTCATTAGTGGAGCATATTCATCTTTCAAATATCAGAATGGAAAGACTCTTTTGAGTTGCCTCAAGAAACTGGCCTTAATGTAAGGCTCATAATGTTTGTGATCAAACTTTTGTTTCTTGTGCCATGGTTCTCCAATGTTCGGTATGCTGGTTGATAATGAGACAGTTTCAGGTGTCAGTGTGAAGGTGACCCTGGCTAAGATAGCATGATCTCCATGCAAGTGAAGCACAAAAAGACGAACCAACTCATGATGAACTCAAACACTAGCCACGTTTTGACAAAACTCAAAACATGACATATGCTGGAAACATGACATAGCAAGAGGGCAAGCCTGCAATTCTGTAAGGGTGGTTGGTTCATCCCTAACATGTTTGACACTTTTATGATGCCTCCGGGGAGCCTGTTCTTCTGAGGATGAATCACTTTGGGTTTCCATTTCATACTCCGATGAATGCTCAGATTCCATGTCTGTTGTATATGGACTGTACTTGGACTACCCTTTGATGATGGTAGTGAAACTATGTGTTGTTATGATCTCTGCCACCAAGGGGAACAATGCAAAAGGGACTGTTAGGAGGGGAATAATATGATGGGATTAGGGGTTATGGGGAGAAAGTTTGTTTAGGGACATGTAGGGGGATTTGGGGGGTTTATAAGGTAGGATTTGGGGTTTTATACTTGACAAATGAGTGGAGGGGATAGGGAATAGGGGTTTAGTAATGTTTTAGGGTAGGGAAAATAGGGAAAAATGGGATAGGGGAAGGGAACAATGGAAAGAAGGGGAAAAATGAGAGGTGAAAGGGGGGGAGGAACCTTGGTATCAACACAAAAAATTTGCAACCCTAAGAGCAATGGCTTTGATGATTTCAAGTGGTGGGGTTTAGGCATTTTTATTGCAACTATGCATGGCCATAAACCATCATCATGTTCACAAAAATATATGAGCGACCGAGATGTCGACCCTACCTGTCAATTGGAAGGGATTCAAAGTGATTTGTTGCAAATTTGAAACAAAACCAGGCCTTTGTGGATGTGCACCGCGTAGCAAACCCAGTGCGCCGCCCTCTATGAGTGTGTCGCGCCCATGTAGTTTCACCACTGTGGGGTTGCACCCTATGTGGCGCGCTCTCTATGTGCACCGCGCCCCTCTGCCTGTGCGCCGTGCCTGTGACAACTCCTTCAAACTCATCTAAAATGCATGATTGCTTCTCACAATCACTTTGCAATGTTTCTCTCTATCCTTGGTGTGCAAAATGACTTTGTTTCTTGTGGGAATCTTATATAAATACTTTGGAGTCATGGCTTTAATTTTTGTTTCTTCAAAACCCACTTTGATAATGTTTTATTTTGGCTCTTTTTCCTAATTTAATTCAACTCTATATTTCACTTTTCCCTTTGAATTTTTAGCTAAAATGATGAAATTTTTGGCACTTTTTACAAGGGTTGCATGACATGGCATTTGGCCAAGGAAACCATGACTGTGCGTGAAGAGATCAACTGGAAACCTTTTTGAAAATTATCACAAATGACACACTATTTGACTTTTCTTCAAAACAGAGTTTTGAAGAACAGTCATAATCTGTCAACATGACGATGAAAATATTTAAATCATAATTTTTTAAGGGCCTTCCTATGGCCTACATGGTTTTATTGGACATGGTTGAAGACCAAATTGACTAATCCCTAGACCTAATGACTGAAAATGACTCTTGTCCATTAAAGGATCAAACTTTGACTGTCATGGACTTTAGTGAACATTGATGAAAAGACCTAAGCCATCAGGTGCCAGACATGAGGGGAAATGACTAACAAGACCTTTTACATCAAATTATGCCATGCCCCTAGTGGAATGCAGTTGAGTGAATGGAGAAAGACTCCTAAAAATTAAATGCAGAAAGAGTTTTGATCTCTGACAGAGGACTGACAAGACCGACTCTAACATGAGGAAAGAACAAAGATGGATCATTAGGCATACCTGTCTGATGTGCTTGCCATTGATGATGCTCGTTTAGAAAATATACTGGTTCCACTTCTTCTTCTGCTTCCTTGAAGTCTTATTTTAATCCTGGGACCGATGGGCAACTTTTCGTGGCATTCTTCTTAGTGCATATGGCACGTGTTTGTATCATATCTAGCAAGCATTCTTTATGGTTGTGTTTCTTTCTGTAATGGGGACAGAAAATAGCCAAGTTCTATTCTACTTTGGCCAGCTTTCATTTATCTTGCATGATATCCAATTATATCATCAAAGTCCCCAGGATATTAGTCTTGAAATCTTCCAATAGATCGCTAATTTTGACTCTTGTAATGCTTCCCCCTGAGTCTTTGTTGTCTCTGGTGATTGCATCACATCTGGCTGGTTTCAGCATTGTAATGCCCCTGGAACACCTGATGAAAAACTCTATAATATTGTCATAATATTCTAGATAAATATCTCCCTTACCCATTATATTGAGTGTTTCTACCCATTGGTCTTTCATACCTTTAATCATTGTGGTTTTTAGAACATTATCAGGCAGATTTGCATAAGGAGATCTTTGCAGATTATATTGGAAACACTTCACATATTCTTCCAAAGTATCACTAGGCTTAGCTACCATTTTAAAGATTTCATCTTTTAGTTCTCTAGTTCAACAATAATCTTGGTATTTTTAAGGAAGGATTTTTTCATCTATTCCCAGTCATTGATGGTACCTCCACCAAGTCCCATAAACCAACATAGGGTTGCTCCCTTCAAAGTAGAGGGGAACAGTTTCAGCTTCTGGGGGTCGGTGGTGTAATAATAACCCCTACATAGGACATCGAATTCGAAAAGGAATGCATCAGGGTGTTCTGAAGTTAGCCCATGAAAGGTAGGAATATTCTGTAATGGGATGGATTTCATGTGGGCATTGACAGTTGTGTCCACAACAGGGTATTGTAACATAGAGGTTTGGGGCTGTCGTTGATTATTGGCCATTTGGTAAAAAATATGCCAGTGTCCTTCAAGGATCGCTGCAGCTGGAGAGTTTTTCCTAGGATGTCTAGAGGAGGCTGGAATGATTCTAATGTCGCTATCTCGATCCAGAACATTGGGTGTCCTCTGTTTAATCACTACTTCAGGAGATCTAGGTTCTAATGATTTTATATCAGGATTACCTATTTCTCCTTCTCTTTCATGGAGGTTGCAAGAATTCTCTTCTTTTGAAGAGTGTGGTTGTGAATTTTCAATATATAGAAAACTTTGTTCAGACCCTTTAGTCTTAATGTGAATCTCAGTGTTAGCTACAGATGGTGATCATGTGGCCTAAAGGGAAACAATAGGATGTCTAGTAGAAATATTTCAGGGTCCTACTAATGACTGAGACTCAACTTTTCTTATGATTTCATCAATAAAGGTTGATCATCCAAGGGTCACCAATCCCTTAGATTTTTCAAGTTTGGGTTGACGAATTATATCTTTTTCTGGTGTTTTCTTCTTAGTCATTCATACAAAAATGTAAACATTCATTTCTACTTTAAATTCCTACGCAATTCTTCTGGAAAGCAGGCGGAGGAGCGAGCATTTTACTCATTCGTTACGTAGGTTCTTACCTTCCATTTTTAATACTCAATTCTCTCTCAGTAGACATACATCACTCTTTGTAAAATGGCAATACTCTCTCTAGCAACAGCGCCAAAATGTTGGGTGCTAAAAGGTGTCTTTTAAAACTCCTAATTGCCTCACATTAATTGTCAACCTGGGTAAGTCTTTTTATTCCAAGAGTGTACATGATATGTGCAAGCTATAATTCCATAGAGTAATGCTTTAAATTAAGTTATTAAATTCAATACAAGAGTAAACGGATGCACTCATAAATATCAAGCTTGTAACTTTAAGGGAAATAATTCATCTAAGCATCGTGACTCAATCTCAAACAAAACCATAATTCGATCTTAATCAACCAATTTGAATGATAATCAACCGAGAGCACCATAGCATTAACTGAGCTCTTTCCGCTAGACCTAAATTATTGGATAGAAGGAAAGCATTTAATCAATAACGCTCTATTCTTTAATCAACCAAAAATGATTCTTTAACTAGTAACTAATTCAATCCATGACATGAATAAATAAAACCAACTAGGATTGGACATTAACGAAACGAATACCAGAAATCCGAATTAATGAAAATAAATCAACTACAAAGCTATAAAGTAGAATAAACTTGTAGGAAACAGAAAAAGTATAAAACAAGGAACAATAATAAGATCCACCAGAGACCAAGTGCTAGCCACCAACGAATACCACTTAGCTACTTCAGAATATCCGAATGAACACCAACACAAGTTATATATTAATCATCAAAGTCACTTGTCATTACAATATGATCTCGTTCTTCAGAATCACACTTCTGTAAATTAAAATTACAATTGAATTAAAATACGAGAGATCCCTCTTCATTTTTCCATTTTATAGTCAAAAGGAAAAAGATAAATGTGATCCCTCAAGATCAGGAGAATCCTAAGGGATTCAAAACTAGATGCTATCTTCAGACAATTCTTTCATCTTGCATTGATCTTCTTGATTTGTTCATGGGTTCGACCACAAACGACATGTCTCATTTCCCTTGATTAGATTTCGTTGTTCCGACTTTCAAACAACAGTAGTTCCATTTGTTGTTTTTCTACATAAAAAGTAATGAGATTTAGTTTGGTCGATCAAATCATATCAAGAACAGTTTCATTCATTCGTTATCAAAATCCTATCAATATGTTATTATATCATAGCACAAAATGGATAAGAAAAGAGGAAAAAGGCAGTAATCAAGAGTAAATACATACCTATTGCAAAGGTCAACAACTTCTACAAGAAACAAGCCTCCCAAGTCCTTCCCTTTTCGAAGTAATAGTAATAAAAAAAAAATTATCCCACCAAGTCTTCCCAAAGCTCGAATGTTGTGATGAACATACAAAGTATTAGCATGGATAATTATTTCTCTTTCCATGAGGAATATCACTCATAGAAAACATTCCCTCAGTGGAACCACAACATGAATGCTTTGGTTGCAATATTATGGATACTTTGTTAGTAGATGAGAAGGCATAACAGATAGAGGAAACAAAAGAACATGTAGCAGTTAAAGAAAGAAAAAGTATTGAGCACATAGTCAATGTGTTTTACTACATGTATAATACTAATAAGAAGAATGTTAGAGAACCATTGCAAAGTGAGCCCCCTCCTCAGAAGAAGACAAGTTGATATAGTTGAAGGAGTAAAGGGCCCATCTCTGAATAGGAATTGGCAATACATAAACTAAACGAGTAGTTGCTAATAAGAATCTCACCACCTTTGAATACTGCAAAGAATGCACAAAGTAAGTCTATAGATTTATCTAAGTCCAAGAACACTTGCTCCAGTAACAAGAGTAAGTCTAGCACTCTAGAAGTGTCAAGAAAATCCACTCTTCCAGACACTTCAGAATTGCTTGCTATAGGTGAAACGATTGATTATAACGTAGTGGAATATATGAAGAGGACGCTAGCCAATATTTCTATCTTTGAGCTCGTAAAGACCACAAGTCAATGGGAACTTATTGTCCATACCTTTTCACAACCTTCTACAGGTTATAAATATTCTTCCTCCCAAAATGTGTCAAGTAAATCTTCTGGTCCCCTTGAATCTATAATGAATGACGTAACATTAGAAGGTAACACTCTTTTCCATTTTTTTATTGTTGAATTTTGAAATTTTTAATTATAATGTCCATAGTTGTTTAGTCGACTATGGTACATTGTAAATGTAATTCCATTCTCTATTATGAAGAAAATAAATGCTAAATGGGACAAAACCGATGCACAAATTATTCAGATGGACAAATCTCTTGTCCAAGCCATTGGTGAACTCAAGAATGTGCTTATTATATTATTAAAAGATGATCAAGTTCATTAATGTATAAATATTGTAATTGTGGACATTCTAGAAGCCTATGGGGCACTCCTTAGCAAAGAGTGGTTTAGCAAGTTACAATGGTACTTTACGATGGATTGGTCACCTTTATGGCTTCCCTTTAAGGGCATAAATAACCATATTCAGGTGGAAACCGAGCCATGTATGAAACACCCGGTTATACCACTTGAAATTGGTCCTGGGTGTTATCAGGTGGAGCCATCACCCATTCCAACAAATATACAGCTGAAACTCCTTTCTTGTTCTCCAGTTGGTGCAAATGAAACATGTCATATATATGTACATAATAATATTAATAATATTATAGGAAGTAGCATAGTAGCTCATGATATTTGGACTTTATGTTTTGATGGTTCAAAGAGGTAGGAAGGCTCTAGAGTTGGTTGTGTGCTTTTAGGCCCATGAAACAAGAAGCATATCCTTAAATGTCATCTGGAGATTGATTGTACTAATAATACTTCCAAATATGAAGTACTCATGCTTGGATTGAAAAGGCCATTGATCTGAAGGTAGAAGTTCTAAAGATAATTCGACTCAGAGGTGGTCACTCATCAAGTAAGAGATATTATCCATTGTGTCTCACTACATCTTAAAAGCCACCAGTAGGAGGTATGGCATTTAATTAATCATTTCAAATATTTCAATCCTATTTCTGTTCCTAGACTCAGAAATGCCACAATAGATGCATTAGCAAATGCAGCCACTAGGATGTCACCATTGAAAAGTGTTTTTTCTATTAAAATTGTATATAAACCATCTATACTTGAAAACATCACTAACTTACATGTTTTCAATGATGACCAATAGATACTACACTTTATGGCTAATGCGGATATATTCAAATGTGTTGCCTTAGATGAGGATGACTATGATCGGGCTTTGAAAGACACATCCAATGCAATGAAAGAAAACACTATGCCCAAAGGAATGATTTCCCTATAGAAGTTATATGACCTACAAAACCAATTTACAGGACCAACCAACACAAAGACCCATATCTCAAAGTTATTTTATGAACAAATTAATATTGGGACCCAAGAAGATCTGAAGTGTGTGAACCTTAGTACATCTTGTTCTCCATAGGAATGACATACATTTATCCACTTATTGAACAATACTGTGATGTATTTTCATGGGCATATGATGATTTAAAGACATATGACACTCATATTATCCAGCACTTCATTCCTATAAAGAAGGGGTAAATTCTAAAGTTCACAGGAATGACGGGGTTATGAAAAGTTCATCCAACATTAGAACCCCTTATCCAAAAGGAGTTGAGAAAGATGTTGGATGCTCAGATCATATTTAAAGTCAAACATTCCACTTGGGTTTCCAACTTGGTCCCAGTTACAAAGAAGCCTGGTGAAATATGTCTATGTGCTGATTTTAGAAATCTCAACTGGAATTCTAATAATGACAACTACTCAATGCCATCCATGGAACAGTTCCTTCTGAAAGTATCTAGGTCTGAAATGTTTTCTCTACTAGATGGTTTCTCTAGCTATAATCAAGTGCTAGTGGAGAAACTTGATAAATTGAAAACTACCTTTTGGACCAAACGGGGGACATTCACTTTCAACAAGATTCCATTTGGACTTATAAACGTTGGTACGACTTTTCAAAGAGTGATGGACATCGCCTTTTGTGACCTTATAGGTCAAAGAATCATTGTTTATTTGGATGATGTTACTTTATTTTCCAAGAAAATATCAAATCATGTACATCATCTGAAACAAATTATTCAAGCGGTGTCGAAAGTATGGGCTTTCTATTAATCCCAAGAAGAGCACCTTCAATGTGTCTAAAGGGATTTTACTAGGGCACATCATTGCTAAGAGTGTAATTAAGATTTATCCTGAGAGGTTCAAATCCATCATGGAGATCCTTTTCCTAGTGAATAAGAAGGGCACGTAGTCTTTCTTAGGGAAAGTTAATTTCCTAAGAAAAACCATCTATGATTATGCTTAAATATTCAAACCAATACAGGATATCATCAAGAAATATGTCGTATACAAATGGGATAAATGGGAGAAGGGCGTGTTCACATATTAACTAGGCTATTATTGATGTACCCATGTTATTCAGTCCAGACTATGGAATATATTTCCTACTCTATACATTTGCTTCAGATTCATCGATTGCATCCGTGTTGACTGAGAAAGACATTGAAGGAAATGAGTGGCCTATCTATTTTTTACCACTAGTCTACGAGGGCCAGAATTCAATTATCCTACAATTGATAAACAAGTGTATGTTGTATACAAGGTAGTTAAGTATTTCAGGACCTATCGATTAAAATATCACACAATCATATTTGTACCTCATCCAATAGTAAGAAGATTGTTTGTGCAACAAGATTTGGGTGAGAAGAGGGCTAACTAGATTACATGTCTTTAAGAATATGATCTAGAGTTCAAACTAGTTCATACTATAAAGGTTCATGGCCTATGTATGATTGCAGCCAAATTAAGAGATGCTCCTGAGAAATATCTTTCAGGATGGGAGTAGAAGATAGAAATGTACATCATCTGAAACAAATTATTCAAGCGGTGTCGAAAGTATGGGCTTTCTCTTAATCCCAAGAAGAGCACCTTCAGTGTGTCTAAAGGGATTTTACTAGGGCACATCATTGCTAAGAGTGTAATTAAGATTTATCCCGAGAGGTTCAAATCCATCACGGAGATCCTTTTCCCAGTGAATAAGAAGGGCACGTAGTCTTTCTTAGGGAAAGTTAATTTCCTAAGAAAATCCATCTATGATTATGCGCGTTCACATATTAACTAGGCTATTATTGATGCACCCATGTTATTCAGTCCAGACTATGGAATATATTTCCTACTCTATACATTTTCTTCAGATTCATCGATTGCATCTGTGTTGACTGAAAAAGATATTGAAGGAAATGAGTGGCCTATCCATTTTTTACCACTAGTCTACAAGGGCTAGAATTCAATTATCCTACAATTTATAAACAAGCGTATGTTGTATACAAGGTAGTTAAGTATTTCAGGACCTATCTATTAAAATGTCACACAATCATATTTGTACCTCATCCAACAATAAGAACATTGTTTGTGCAACAAGATTTGGGTGAGAAGAGCGCTAACTAGATGACATGTCTTTAAGAATATGATCTAGAGTTCAAACTAGTTCATACTATAAAGGTTCATGGCCTATGTAAGCTTGCAGCCAAATTAACAGATGCTCCTGAGAAATATCTTTCAGGGTGGGAGCAGAAGATAGAAATGTACAACACTAAATATGTTCCTTATTCCATGTCTACAGCTCCATGGTATGCATATTTATGAGAATTTATGGAGCATGGCACCTTGCCCATGCACTTATTGAATAAACAGAAGAGGCGAATCCTTTAAAAGGCCTTATATTATCAATTAGTTCATGGATTTATTTTCCATAAGCATCACAATGGTGTCCTACTGAGGTGCCTTGAGCGGTGGGATATAGATAAGGTCTTGAAAGATTTACACAATGGGCTAGTAGGTGGCCGCTATGCGGGTGACACTACAACACACAAAGTTATGAGTGATGGTTATTATTGTCCCACTTTATTTAATAATTCTCATTCCTACTTTGACAAGTTCCAAGCTTGTCAAAGTTGAGTTGGTCACGATCAAAGGCCAACTGCCCCACTGCTACCATTAGTAGTCAAGGAACCATTCCAATAGTGGGGCCAAGATTTTATTAGAGAAATGTTTTCACATTTTTCAAAGAAAAATTCATATATTCTCACAACAACAATTCATTTCACTCAGTGGTCAGAAGAAGTTCCTCTCAAACAATTAAATGACTAGGAATTCATTCACTTCTTACAACAAAATATTATAACCAGTTTTAGCGCTCCTACGCCATTTGTCTTTGATAATGCGACCTAGTTTTCATCATTAAAATAGTATGAATTCATATTAGAAAATGGAATTGTATTGAAACATGCATCTAATTATTATCTACGAGGAAATGGTTTGGCTAAATCAACAAATAAGAAACTTGTATGCATAATCAAGAAAGCCATATTCTCTAAACAAAGGAATTAGCATAAATCTTTGACCAATTCTCTTTGGGCCAACCATGTAACTGCAAATCCTTCTTTGAGAACCTTGTCATACTTTCTAATTTATAGTAAAGAAGCTATCTTGCCTTTGAACCTATATCTTGCAGCCTCACAACTCTCCCAAGAGTCAAAAGGTGTACCTTTCCTTTCGGTTCAAAGAAGGATAGACACTTTACTCAAACTCAAGAAATAAAGGTTCAAGGCTAAGGACCAATTTTTTGTACATTAAAACCATGTAAAGCACTGGTTTGATAAGAATTCTATAGGGTCAAAGAGCTTTGATGTGGGTGACTTGGTACTGAAATGGGATAAACCTGACAAGGGAAAAGGTAAACACACAAAGTTCCAACATTTTTGGATTGGACCATTCACCATTGATGAAAATATTGGTCACAATAATTTCAACCTAAAATCATTAGATGGGAGGATTGACCCGCTTCTCGTAAATGGTCAAGATTTAAAATGTTACTTTCAATAGCAGTTACAAGCTCCATTTCTTGTACAACTTCTTTTGTTTCTGTTCCTTTGTGTTAGTTTCTCATGTCTCATCTTAGTCATGTCTTGTTGTGTCTTGTTGTTAGTCATTGTGCATAAATAAGACCCTTTGTAAAAGTGCATGGCTCAAAATATTTTGTAGTGTAATAAAAGATAATTTTGACAACCACAATGCTTGGATCTTTATTTTTCTCCTTCTTTGTTTGCAGAAATTCCATAGCTTGAGCTAACTACAAATGGAAAATATGATTCATCCAATAAGAGAACCTTGAGGGGACCTATTAGATCCACACCTATGGTAGTATCTAAACTAATCAACTTGTTGTTAATATACATGTTTTTTAATGCTTTTCCAATCTAGTAGAGAAGGGGTAAGGGGTGTTATGTGAAATTTTCACGATTGTGGACAAAGGTGAATCCCCTAGATCTAGTGGTCATATCTAGAACAAAATAAGGCAAAGAGATTCAAGTTTTCTTTAGAGAAATTATAAAATGAGAAAGAATCCTACCTGGAATATGTAGCAGGCCTTCCTTTCCTCCTTGCTTGTATGCTCCAATTCTAGCTCCAAGTGTTATAATTGGAACATGCACATATGACTAAAACAAGCAAAGGATCCACAACATCCACGCAACATAATCTAAAATATCTATTCAATGATTCAGAGTGGCATTGAAATATATTAGTGTAAACATAACATAACAGATATAGGAAATTACGATACTCTTTGTATTGATAAATATACGAAAGAGTTTACAACCATAAATAGAAGTTGACTTTGTAGATGTCTCCCCAAGTTTACTTGTCCTTCCTTTTTACAAAGCACACTTCAAAACCAACTGTATTGCATGAATGTGATGACTCTTTTAGGTTCAAAGAAGTAGATGAGGGAATAATTAATCTCCAAAAGCCAACCCTAAGGCTACGGAAGGTTGTAAAAATATAGGGTAATGATGGTAGTTTAGGATTTACCATTAAAGGCCTAAGATCCACATATAATGGGAGGATGATCTCAAGGGATAAAAGACAAGGTAACCATGATAGGATCATATAGGAATTCGAGATCTCTATCTACGGTAAATAGTTAAAAATATCTTGGAATCTTCTAGAAGAGGAAGATTTGAAGATATTTTTTATTTTTCCTATATTTCTAGAATTAGTGCACCTGTAGAAGGGAGCAACATGTGCTGATAAGCAATGGTGCCTGAGTATGCAACATGCACTGAGCATAGGTGCCCAAGCATGTAAGGTGTGTTGAGGCTAAAAAGACTATTTTTGAGCAATTTGTCCTAGAAACTTAGACTTTTTGGAGAAGTGATGCTTAGGGATTTGCAAAGGGATGATGAAAAAATGTTCAAGGATGTTGATTGATCCATTTTGCATGCCTATTGACTAGATAATACAAAATGGCTTGTAACAGATTACCCCTAAAGTACAAAATCAGAAGTAGTAGTTGATGACTAAAGTGCTTTACCTTGGGACAAGTCTAGATCAAGAAACATTGGTCGAGATCATCATATGTTACAATACATTTTCATCATGATATCAATATTGAGGGAGGCATACCCATGCTCAATATAAGCCAATATTACATGTACATTGATCAAGAAGTCTTGTCCATTGATGATAAAGTGTGGACCCATGCTTGGATGATCTTATATATGACCGTAGCCATCATACTCTGTGATCTGGTAGTAATCCTGAAAATGCAACCCAGATGTATGAAACTAGATTTGAGGTCTTCTATCTCATTCATTCATTCTCTTGATGTAAAAGTCTAACCATGCAAATAAATGCATTGTAATCAAACATTGTAGCACCATTTGATTACCGACTAATGATGTAGATCATTAACAAACACGAGAGAAACCACCGACGATATTAATGGCTCTCAATGTACTTTAGTACAATCTATGTGATGTGAATGGATGAGCTGAAGTTGAACACCACACAAAATCTTTTGGTCAAAGTCCAATGATGAAAAATTGTCACCGGAAGTGAGAAAACTTGCCACTGATGTATGTAATCTCCAAGGTACCAAAAGGGAGTTTCTAAGTCACCTTCTTAGATAATGAGAGCATGCCGATAGGAAGTGACCCTTTGCAGGAGTGCCTTAATGCATTCCCCATTAACGAGGCGAAATGGGTATTAATATTTGAGACAGAATGATGCTAATGTAAAACTAGTTCAAGAACGAAAAACATGAAATAAAGGCTTAGGAGTATTGTAGTAGATATCAAGGAACTTCTCTTGAACATACTGGTGACACTTTATGGAGTCAGTAGCATTGACTCAAAATCCATTATGGGGTATTTTGATATGGTGTGATTAACCAAAGAGGCAAGAAAATCTCCCAACCCAATAGCCACAAAGATGAAGTGAAAGAGTGTCATGCTCAAGAGCAACTTACTGCCATTAATAGTCAAGTACATTTTTTTCCTAATTTCCCTAATCATTTTTGGTCAGTAACTCTTTATTTTTGACAAGCTTAAGGAGGATAACATATGCTTTATCCATAATTTTAACCTTTAGATGAATCCTTCTAAGTATTTTTAATGAACCCTAAGGACTAGTTCAGTCTTGTCATGTTCGATGAGTCCAACATTGTTATATTCTTTTGCAAGTACAACGTAGGTGTAACTCAACTTCTTTTTCATTTTTAGAGATTTTGAAAAAAAGAGGCAGAAAAGAAAATTCCAAAGGTTCCTTTTTGTAAAATTGTATTTTGAGTCCGAAAAGGAAGAAAATGATACTCAGGAGAACCTGTTAGCCATGTTTGACTAAGTTATTCATTTTTCATAAATAGTATATCCCAATTTGGAAAAGGGTTAAACTTATACTAGGCAGAGGTATTTTCATTTACTTTAACAAGTTCGAAAATACAAGTTCTTAACAATATTTTCATGTTTGGGGAGTATGAAAAGAGCTGAAAGAGGAATCCTCATGGAGGAACAAGTGGTATAAACGGTAACAACTATTTTCGATCATGATGGAACTAATCCAAACACACAAATGTCAAGAGGTTGGCTAATAATACCACTCATCACAGTGGTTCCCTAGGAAAGGGTAAACACAACCAATTGAAATTGTAGAATTGACCAAGTAGATGGTAGAAATCGAATGATAAAACCAAGGATCATATGGAAAAAATAGGCTAATAAAAATGAAAATCACATAGGATAAAATGAGAGTGGTTTCATTTTTATACAAACTTGAAACATGGGAAACTATGCTTGAGAATAATTGAAGATGGTTATGTTTTTTCACAACCTTGAAACATGAGAAAAACTATGCTTGAGAGTGGTTGGTTTAATTTTTACAAAAACTTTGAACATGGGAAGACTATGCTTGAAATTGATTTTCATGCCCCTAGAATAATAATGCAATTCTAAGGACATGCCCACCAAGCTTGATTTCATTCTCTTAAGTAGACTATTGGTTATTAACAGGTGGATGGAATGAAGGTTCAATTACGAGATCAAGTGAAAGACTCAACTCGCAATTTACGAGGTCTAATCAAAGACTTGAATTGTAATGGGATCTATTTCATTTTTTAATGAGCTTGACATAGGAAATAACTATGCTTAGGTCACCTTGTTTCATTTTTTAACGAGCTTTACACAATAAAATGAACTATGCTCATGACAGCTTGTTTCATTTTTTAACGAGCTTGACACAAGAAAAGAAACTTTACTATAGGATCTTTGGCTATATTAATCATGGCTCCCCAATTACCATTGCTTCCAAGAGGATTTCATTAGATGGGAGAACAATTTTATGGAAGGGATACATATCAAAGGATCTAATGGAAATATCAAGTGTTAATGCTCCTAGTACATGATGAACTACATCACCTACTAGATCATCAGTAGATGCAGACAACAGGTTGCCACATAAGTAATATGTGGTGGGGGAGATACCACTTTCATATAAGGACCATTTAGGGAAGTTGGTTCATTGGGAGTCAAATTAGGACCAATGAACTAAAGTTGGCCAATGGTCACCATTCTTCCTTCATACGGGAAGCACAACACATAAAAGAGTGAAGAGATAAGTGCTCCCATGTCATAAAAATAATCATGCCCAAGGAGTAAATTAAAATAGAAAGGGCCTTGGACTACCATCACATTGATATAGATAATATTTCCTCCCAAAGTAATAGGTAGTTGAGGAAGGGTCCCTAACATTTGACTCGTTCCTCTATTAAAGGCCAACATATTATGGGTAATGGGAAAAAACTGCAGAGAACCAAAATCTTGCTAAGCAGTTGAGGATAGAATACTAACAAGAGTGGATTCATATATTACTATACCAGGTATGACTATTTTATAAGATTGTACTATGATATGGAAGGGAATGTAAGGAGAAAGACGATATCCTGCCAGTCAACTCTAATCAATGGAAGTGACCATACTACTTGGTGGGGGTGTCGTGGGAATGGGAGAACTTCCCCCTTCTATTATCGGAATGAGATAAGTATTACCCTGTGCTATGGGAATGGGAGGATTCCCCTCTGTTTCATGGGAACGGGAGGATTTCTGCCTAGTTCATTCGAATATGAAGAAATGAGAAGAACCTGAGTGGTATGAAGTTCACTCTCTATGGGAAAGGTATTATCAACTAAAGGTGAAATTGAGTCAACCATTTACTCAACCAATGGTTGGTTGGGAATAGATTAATGGGATTCATGTTCAAAGAGGGTGGGATTGACTAGAGATGGATTCTAGTTAATCACTTCATCAACTAGGGGAGGATTAGGGGAAATCTTCTGGTTGCTATCCAAAAGTTGTGGCTGAGAAACAGTAATATTTCCCAACTATTTGGATGCTTCATCCATATAAGGGAAAAGGTTAATTGGATGATTCCGTTCACATAACCTATAGGGAAAATTAACATTACCCTTTTTCCCATGGACATTATAATCAATATTTGATGGTTTGTCACTAGCATAATATATCGAATATGAAGAGAAAGTCTAATGTGGGCCCATGGACCACACTTCTAATACCTTGGGAATACTAGGACAATCTCTAAGAAGGTGATCACCCTCAGATAATTTTCAAGGGAATTTAAATTTGTGGGGATGATTGGTAAATTTCTTCATACTAGTTGCATGGGTAGAAATGGCTGTTATTTCTTCTTCTCCTTCATCCTTTTCTTCTTATTATTAGATTCCTAGTGTAACAGCCCTAGCGAAAATTCCATGTAATAAAATTTTATAAAGGAAAAATAATAACCACGGTTGATGGGACACTTATTCCAAGCTAAATGTTGGGCGAGACATCCTAGTTGATAAAAAGGCTTATGAGGATCAATTTGTAACCTTTTGTCAGTTCATTTTTGGAGCTCTCTCATTATACTCTCTCTCTCTCACTCACTCACTCTTGGACACAGAGTTTTCTTGGAGCACTTTTGCATTGGATAAAGAAAGGAAAAGGAGGCAAGAGGAAGGAAGGAGCAAGCAAGAAAGAGCAAGATCAATTAGCTACAATAGGATTCTTTACAGGTATCAATTTGCATGTGTTTTTTCCTTACTAGATTTGGCATGGATGATATTGCATGAGGTTGTTTTTTGTTATGGCATGGGGTTCTTCTATGTGTGACAGTGTTTTTAGCCTAGCCTTACCATTTATAGATAGTGGTGGTGTGATGGGTTTCCCATGTTTTGGTTGAGATGGATTTACGAGTGGATTTTAAGTTGAGTGAGGTGGATCTCCAAAAGAAAGAACACATGGACTAGTGATCCATAAACTGGACTGTGGATTACGATAAATCCATTGGCCTAGTGATCCATAAACTGGACTATGTATTATGATAAATCCATTAGCCTAGTGACCTCTAAACCAGACTATGGGTTGTGGTAAAGACAGGTATTGTGTGCCTCTGAACGACTAGGAATCCTTTTCGGTGAATGGTGGGATATACGGTAAAGCCTAGAGGTGGTTTCCCTTGATTAGGCCTAGGAATCCTTACTATTGAATGGAGGAATATATAGTAAATCCTAGAGGGTGGAGTCTCAATTTAAGGCCTAGTGATCCTTGGATCAAACTTTGGATTGCGATAAATCCTGAGAGACTAAGAGACAGGAAAATTCCTCACGGTGTAGGTGGAGAAATCTAATGGAATTCATGTTTTTTTTGACCTAGTGATCTAGAGGAGATGATGGTAAAGCATGTTATTACATGTTTACTGTGTTGGCCTAGTGATCCAGGATGGGATAAAGTAAAGTTGGATTTTTGTTTATGAGGGTGAGGTGGTTTAGCCTCGGGATGCCATGGTTAGTTCTTTTGGTTTAAGTCCCTCATTCATGCTTGGAATATCATATAGGGGTGAATGGATGAAGAGAGAATTGGCTTAGCCATTCTATAGTAGAATGGAACATGGTAGTCCCATCCCAAGTTGGCTTTTTGCATTCATTAATAAGAGGTTATTTGCTTGACATCTTATGTGTAAATGTACTAGTTATTATGTGTATTATATGGCTGATGTATTATGCTCATTATAAGCATGTATTATGATAGCGATGATGTATGGATTTCCTCATATTTTGATTTGTAAATGAATGAACAATGTATCTATGACCTAATATATGAGTGCAGCTAATGATATAAGTAAATAATGTGTCTTAATTATTCCTAGATAAGTATGAGACCTATATGCTCAGCACTACTATTTAAACCTATAGATTATGTATTCGTGTCTTTTTTTACAAAATACCTATTATGTCTAGTAGGGGTCCATTCAAGTTCTTGTTCAAGTAATTGTGTTTTCATCCTTATTCAGTTGTTATCATTTAGTTCTAAAAGTGTCATTGAGTTATGGGTAGTGACCCGGGCTCTAGGCCTAAAAAAATAACTCAAATCCCAGAGACATATGCACAGCACTTGGTAGAAAAGTCCCTAGATGCATGCATACCCATGTTGTAGGAGTGTCTAGAGCCTCTTGGATGCATGCTTTTCCATATCAAGGAAGAATTTGTGGGTTCAATGTTCTAAAAATTCAGTTGGTGTTGGGGGCTAGTTACCTAAGTGGTTGGGTTGGCTCTTGGGATTTTTGTTGCTGATGTGGAAGATTCGTGTGATATGTTTTTATCTATTCCACTTCCTTAAGGTCACCTAGGAGGTTGAATCCCATTATAATAGCCTCTCATCACATATTTACCCCAGTTGGATGGTCACTTGGGTAGATGTTGGAGGTGGTTGTTACATAGTGCTATGAGATCATGGTTTACCCCTTGGACTGGATGGCTTGTGTGTGTTGGTCACGCATTCATGTCAGCTTCCTGTGTGTTAATCATCTTTCTGGTCTATATGATTGTTGCATGTGCATGTTTTTGGTCATGGTTGTAGTGATATCGCCATGTGAAATAGGATTTTTTTGTTGTGAAGTGTGTCTTCATGAGTGTATGATTGGTTACATGTTGTTTATCCTTATGTATTGTCAGTGTACATTGTTATGGCTATTGTTGTCATGCATGAGATCATGGTATGTGTAGTTGATATGGTCATGCATTGATGACTAGACTCTATCTATAATGATGTTTATGTGTTGATACAC
The DNA here is from genome assembly GCA_000404065.3 of Pinus taeda. Lineage (NCBI taxonomy): Eukaryota > Viridiplantae > Streptophyta > Pinopsida > Pinales > Pinaceae > Pinus > Pinus taeda. The sequence goes on from APFE030190288.1 coordinate 29,264, forward strand.
CTATTGGTTATATGTCTATATGTAGTTATTATTATCTTTGTACGTGTATTACACTGATTGGTTGATCTTGCAAATGAGATATCCTCCCTAAATTTTGGTAAGATACATTGGTTTATTGTGATTTGGTTTAGCTGACATAGTATCCCTTGTAGGAAAAAGATCAAAAATGACTAATGTGATGGTAGACTATAAAAATTCTCCCTCTGCCTCAGATGAGCAACATGGTGTTGGGCACTCTTCTAACTTTGCAGACATGTTGAGAAGATTGAAGGAAGAAATAAGGATTTGTAAGGAGGACAATGACAAAATCATGCAGGCACAAGAGAAACAAGCAAAGGTTAATGCAATACTCCTTTAGATTTTGTCAGAATTACAATGACAGAGGCCATTTTGGATTAGCCATGGGTAGGAGGACATAATTAATGGGGCATATGGTAGTAGGTCTCATGTTGGTCATAGATCAGATAGAGATGACATGGTTAGAGATGGAAGATTTTTGGATACTTTGGATAGGATATGTGATGGACACAGGTATCATTCTAGTTTTGGTTCTGAAAAGCATCATGATCATCATCATTATCACCGTTACAAGAGGAGTGATATGGGATACTTGTGAGATGATTTTAAGAAAGAAAAGCCACTTGCATTTGATGGGTACTTGAAGAAACCAAAAGATGAAGAGGCTTGGATACTTGGGATGAACAAGTTCTTTGAGTTACATGAGTACATAGAAAACATGAATGCCAAAATTGTTATCTTCAGCCTGAAATGTAAATCAGATATCATGTGGGAAGATGTGAAGTGGGTCAGAGACATCAAGTCATAGGACTTGAGTTGGCATGAGTTCAAGAGGATTTTCAGGAAGAAGTACTTGTCCTAAAGGTACTACGATGGTAAGGCCAAAGAATTCTATGAGATAAATATGGGATTGATGATCGATGAAGAGTATATGACCAAGCTCCTGGAGCTATTGAGGTATGTACCATATATTAAATATGAGAAGGCTAAAGTTTAGTAATTTTCCAGTGGTTTTCCGTTAGCATTTAGAGATTGAATTGAGTATGATTAGCCTCAGTCAATTAAGGAGGTTATTGTAAAATTGAAACATTGCTATGAATAGTTAAAGTGTAAGAATGAATCCCAACAAGAATGGAAAGGGAAGGATAATGATAAAGGTAAAGGTAAATTCCAAGCCAAAAAAAATAAGCCTCAGAATGGAGAAGAGAAAGAAAATGTAGCACCACAAAAGAAGATCAATGAAACTAAACAGGGACATGGATCACAACAACAATAGAGAGGTGATGGTACTGAACATTAGAGTGTTGGACATGCGATAAGGAACACCTTAAGAGATATTTTCCATAGAATTAGGGTGGTAGGCCTCATATATATTGTATAGAGGAGGCACAAACTATTGGGGATGTTGGTCAAAGCATTCCTATAATCTATATAGCACTCGATAACATATAGGCATACCATCAGGGATATATCATTGAGATGGACGGTAATCTTTGTGATCGATTTTTTTCTATTTTGATTGACCCTGGATCTAATTATAGTTATGCTAGTCCTAACTTGGTGGATAAGTGTGGTTTCAATAAATAAGTGCATGTAAAATATTGGTTACTGAATTTGGCAATAGGTTCAAAGAAAAGAGCTCATCATTGGGTAAGAGCTTGTTCATTTGAGTTGAATGGCATGTCTATAACAATGCACTTGAACATATTTCCGTTGGGATCATATACTGTGTTATTGGGTATGGACTGGTTATACCTTCACAGAACCAAAGCAAATTATTTTGACAAAGCCATTGAGTGCTTGGATGGTAATGGGGAACCAAGAGTCTTAGAGGGGAAGAATAAGGTTGTCAAAGAATGTAGCAAGGTTCATTCTTAATAATTGTACTTGAAGTCAAAATGTAATATATTTGTGAAAAGAAAGCAAAAATATTTTTTTTATTGATTTAATTGACTTGTTAAAGCATGGGTTTCATGCTTAGGTCAATTATTATAGGTTAAAACTCCATTGTAGGCTTTAGGATTATTTATTTGGGTTAAATTCAATTTATTTATTGGTCAAATACTACTCCATCAAATTCTCTTAACCATCATCAAGTCAGCCTCCTTAAAGTCTCCTTTAAGTTGGACTTAAAGGAATAATTATTAAATGAACTCATGTTGGTCTAAAACAAAGACACGTCTCTTCATGATTCTTGTAGGATCATTTAGGATGGACATACCATTAGATATAAAAGCATGTGATCTTCGCATTATACTAACTCAGAAGCTCAAATTTCAGAGAAGTTCTAGGTGATGAAGTTTCAGTGACCAGAGTTGACTTTTTCAATGTTACTATAGTCTTGTTGCTATCTTACTGATATTATATTTCGGTGAAAACATAAAGATGAAGTTCCACCATAGTGCCATAGTCTCGGTAAATTATTTTGGTGCCATTTTATTATAGGTCTCGGTGATGAATATCTCAGTATTGTTACAGTGATGAAATCGTGAGGAGGTCTTGGTGCATTATAGTGATGGGGTCTTGGTGCACCTACAATGGTGACATCTCAATATAATTACAGTGATTAGATCTCAGTACTATCTCAATGAATTAGCTTTGGTACAGGTTTTGGATGCTATGACAATGATAAGGTTTCAATGTTGCCCCAAAGACAAGAATTTAGTACCCTCTTGGTGACAAGGACTCAGTGCTCACATAGTGACATGGATGACAATATGAATAAGATAAAACATATAGATGAAGGATCACTTAATGGAGGGAGTATGGTCTATTTTGTAAGGGTCTTGATTGTCTCATCCTAAATCTACCAAAGGAATAATTTTGACTAGGTTTTCCCCGAGAGTGGGGTTTTTCCCTAGCAGTGTGCCTCCATGTTGTGTTCTCCTTTTATTTGTTTGGAATTAGTCTTGATGATGAGAAAAGGTAATTCAAAAAGAAAAAATAATAATAATGAAAAACATTACAATTTAGTGGCAAGAGAAGAGAAATTGTTTAACTTCCACTTTATGGATTTCTCAACATGAAATCAGAGCTATGGTCATGGTCAAAGGCAGCTTGAAGAAGGACACTTATGGGCTAATAAAATTAAGATTACAGTGAGCTAGTCCAGTATTTATATAACATATTAAAGACACCTTGAAGAGGAAGGAAGAGGTTCATATGTCTCAGTAATGGGATCTAATACACAACAATGAAAGCAGTTCATATGATCTTCAGAATGAGGATTGAACAAGTTCAATTTCAGAGAGAAAATTTTGGCACTATCACATTAAGACAATTCAGATCTTTTCAGAAAATGGGTTCCAATAATTTCAGTGAAAGTATAGGACAAACATTTCATTGAAGAGATAGTCTAGATGCTAACACAATGAGAGAGTTTCAGTGACAAGCTCTTGTCTCATCTCAGTGAAATGGTTTCAGTTATACCTTAGAAAGAAGATCTCATCAATACATCACAATGAAGTGTTTTGTGGTTCTATAGTATGAGGGGTTCACTATAGTGAGAAGGGATGGAACTTGGTATAGCTACCTATGGATATCTATCAAGTACAATCACAAGGAACAAGCTTAAGAAAATCAAGTAAGTACTTCGTACTCAACAAGATGCACTTGCAACAACTCTAATAAAAGCAGAGGTATGCAATTCACAAGGTATGTGTGTCATAAGCATTTGAATTTCTATTATATCTAATGGTTCATATAATCCTTTTTTCTAACCAGTCTAGGATAAAGAGAATATTCTCTAGATTGTTCATTAAAACCTAAATCCTATTCTTCAAGGGATTACAAGTAATCTAGGATTCTAAGAAAAAGTCCTTGATTAAAGAAGGAATAACTTTTCATAGATTCCATCCTCCATGGTTATGTAGGAGATCTAATTTAAGAAACTAAATCATGTTCTTCGTATCACATGTTTTGCTTGTAAGTATGTATTACAGGTATAAAATATCTTGGAGGACACTTCAAGGAATCCTTCCAAGGTTTGTTGGAAAACATTTGTTATATCCTCAAGGAGTATGGAAGAGGACATCCCCATGCAAGATTTGTCAAGGAATAAAGGTATGTCTTAAACTACAAAACATTGATTTCTTTATAATAAATGTTTATTCATTTGAAAATATATCACTAACATAGTCATGTCTAGCTATATTGAATCATAATGGTTCTTATTTTGGGTGGTTCATCATAAATCTACCCCCCTCATATTCATAATTGACTTTATAGAACCCTAGACAGGTTCTCTAGAAAACCCTAACCTAATTTTATGCTAATGTTAATGTCTGAAACCCTAAAACTTCTTAGGGTTATTGGAAAATGTTATTTGAAGTTTTTGTTGTGATGTCATGTTTCTGGTTTTGGTATGATCATGAAAACCCTAACTTGTTAGGGTTGAATGATGTTGTCTGAAATATCAAACCTTTTAAATTTTGATATAGTAGGGTTTGCTTTGCTAAGCTTTGAAACCCTATATCCTTAGGGTTTGGTTGGGTCTATAGGAAAATCCCTTATAATGTATTTAGAGTCGTAGGAATGAAACCCTCAGTATGTATCCATTTAGTTGTAACCCTAGCCTACTCTACGTTGGTATATGTCTAACATATTAATATTGTGTGACATATCATGTGATTATGATATGTTGATGAATTCCTAGATATATATTTTTACCAAAGTGTTAATGGTCATGATTCCTAAAGTTTGGAAATAAGCCCAATTGAAAGTTTGATGGTCTAGGATGATATTGTTTGGAAAATAAAGGGTTTAGTAGTTAAACTCTAGTAGTAATTAAATTATCTAGTATGTATAATTGTATGGAATTTATGAATCTATATAGGGAATGAAAATCTAGGATTTACATGAAATCCTAGTAGGAAGTCTAACATATGAAAATTGAAAATTGTTAGATCCATTAATTTGATTTGTCTCTAGAGTTTTCTATATGAAAAATATCATGTCATGTCATTAAAATAATATTTAAAACCTAGAAATAATGAGCTTAATATCTTGATGAGTTATGGATGTGATTTAGGGTTTGTAACAAAACCTAGGCAAGAAGTTTAAGAATTTAAGTATAGTCTCTCGTTTATTATGTTTGTAAATGATTCCATCCTTATAAGATTTTGATATGGTTAACTTCATGCCTCTATAGATTTAGTTGTACTTGCTATCGAAGTTGTGCAGGTACACAATATTCAATATGGTGAAGATGTTCATTGATGTGATAAGCATGATGTGAATAGTGATTGTAACGATAATTCTAATGATATGGTGGAAGCCACAAAAGATTCTCTGATGAAAAAAAGAAGAAGTTGATCTCCCTGATTTAAGAGGGATTTTGGATAGAGGAAATTTCCTTGAGTTAAGAGGGAGCCTGGTTAAAGGAAATCTCCCTAGTTGAGAGGGAAAACATGGTTTTGATTGGAGAATGAATTTTGAAAGATATGTTGTTGCATGTGAAGTAGGAAAGGAAAGTGTATGATTAAGGAATATTTGAAATATTCAGTTGATAGTCCTATTGTGATGAGAAGAAACATTTGTTGTCTGAAACACCCCAAAGGTTTGTGTTTTCTCATGAATATGTGAAAGTGTATTATTTATTGGAGTTGTACTGGTAAATTTCTCGAATATTTTGATAGAATGTTGGTTACCAATCAATTTTATCAGGAGATATTTGTTTTCCTTGATCTTTCAAATCAAGGAATGTTGAGGCTTTGTGACTGAAGCATTGCCTGGGAGGACATTAGGATGGCACTTTGTGTTGATGTCTAGATCCCAAAGTTGGAAGGGTGGTGTTGGTGATTGAGCTTTGACACGCACCTAAATCTTTGGGTTGATGGTTAGCACATAAGCCTGATGGTACCTAGAGAGGCTAAAAGTGTGAGTCCATCTTAGTCCCACCCGAATATATTTCCCTGGTCGGGAATCTAGTCCATGGCATTGTGGTGCCTAAAATTATTCATAGATGATGTGGTTTGAGATCTTCCATGTACCTCTTTGATTATATGTAAATATGAATACCTCCCTAGTTAAGAGGGAGTGTTGAAGAATGTAACTAGGTTCAGTCTTCATAATTGTACTTGAAGTCAAAATGTAATATATTTTTCAAAAGAAGCAAACAAAAAGATTATTATTGATATAATTGACTTGCTAAAGCATGGGTTTCATGCATGGGTCAATTGTTATAGGTCAAGATTCCTCTATAGGCTTTAGGATTATTTATTTGGGTCAAAGTCTATTTATTTATTGGTCAAAGACTCCTCCATCATATTCTCCTTAATCATCCTCAAGTCAACCTCCTCAAAGTCTCCTTCAAGTCGGCCTCAAAGGAATAATTATCAAATGAACTCATGTCAACCTAAAACAAAGACATGTCTCTTCATGATTCATGCCAGCTCATTCATGATGGACATACCACTATATATACAAGCTAGTGATCTTTCCATTATACCAACTCAAAAGCTCGTGTTTCATAGAAGTTTTCAATGATGAAGTTTCGATGATCATAGTGGATGTTTTTGCTGTTACTACAGTCTCACTGCTATCTAATCGCTATTATATTTTGGTGCAAAATATAGATATGAAGTCTCACAACAGTGCCATAGTATTGGTAAAGTATTTAGGTGCCATTTTTATCATAGGTTTCAGTGTGGTGAAGGTCTCAGTATTCTTATAATGATGAAATCGTGAGGCATTCTCGTTGCATTATAGTGATGGGGTCTCAATGCATCTACAATGATGAGATCTCAATATAATTATGGTGATGAGATATCAATACTATCTTAGTGAATTAGGTATGGTACAAGGTCTAAATGTTATGAAAATGATAAGGTTTTAATATTGCCAAAGAGACAAGAATTTGGTACCCTCTTAGTGATAAGGACTTGGAGCTCACACAGTGACATTGATGAAAAACTGAAGAAGATCAAACACAAAGATGAAGGATGACTTGATGGAGGTAGTCTAGTCTAGTTTGTAAGGGTCTTGGTTGTCTCATCTTGAATCTACTGAAGGCAGAATTTTGACCAGGTTTTCTCCTAGAGGGGTTTTTCCCTGGCAATGTACCTACATCTTTTGTTCTCCTTTTATTTTTTTGGAATTAGTTTTGATGATAAGAAAAGATAAAATAATAATAATGAAAAACATCTCAAGTTAATGTCAAGATAAGAGAAATTGTTTAACTTTCACTTTATGGATTTCTCAACAAAGGCCACATCAATAAGGATGGTGACAACTATGCAGGCCAAGTGTAGTCGCAGTAAATGATTTGTGTTATTTGTAATGTATATTTCTAGTGACAAAGGTAAGGAAGTTGAGGATGAAGAAGTTTTGAGCAGGTACCCAATTCTACAACAATTTCATGATGTATTTCTTGCAAATATTTCAGAGTTTCCACCTCACAAGGAAGTAGGATTTTCTATTTACTTAGTTCCAAGGGAAGCTCCAACATCAAAAGCACCTTACAGGATGAGTACACCTGAGTTGGTAGAGTTAAAGTTGTAGCTGAAAGAGATTATTGACAAAGGATACATTAGGCCAAATGTATCACCATTGGGTGCACCAATATTATTTTAGAAGTAGAAGGATGGTACTCTCAGATTATGCATTAACTATAGGTCGTTGAATAAAGTGACCATCCAAAATGGGTATCCCTTTTTTGGGATTGATTAATTTTTTTCTCAGTTGAAGGGAGAAACATAGTTCTCAAAGAATTATCTGAGATCTAGATATCATCAAGTACACATTAAAGAGGAGGAAATTTACAAGACAACTTTTCGGATGAGGTATGGGCATTATGGGTTTGTTGTAGTTCCATTCGGTTTGACTAATGCTCTAGCTACCTTTATGTGCTTGATGAATAGTGTGTTTCATCCGTATTTGGATAAGTTTGTTATTGTGTTCATTAATGACATATTGGTATATTCTAAAAAATGAAGAAGAGAATGTTGAGCATTTGTCATCATGTTGAGGTTGTTGAGAGAGCATTAGTTGTATGTTAATCTCAACAAGTGAAGGTTCTTTCAGACTGAGGTACATTACTTGGGACATGTTGTCTGCAAGGAGGGAATAGCAGTGGATCCAGAAAAGGTAAGAGTTATCATGTAGTGGGAAACTCCTAGAAATGTAGATGAGGTGAGATCCTTCATGGGATTGGCAAGTTATTACACGAGGTTCATCAAGAACTTCTCACATATTGCTTATACTATTACATCATTGATGAGCAAAGGTAAGAAGTTTGAATGGATAGAGGAGTGCGAGACTAGTTTTGAGTAGCTTAAGTAGTAGTTGGCAGATGCTCCAGTATTAAATATCTTATATCTAGACAAAGAGGTTTTAGTATTTACATATGCTTGCAAGTGAGGACTTGATAGAGTCCTTATGTAGGATGGAGGTGGTATGCTATGAGTCGTGGAAACTGAATGAGCAAGAGAAGAATTATCCAATGCATGATCTTGAGCTAGAAATGATCATACATGCATTGAATATGTGGAGGCATTATCTTCTTGGCAGGAGATTTGTACTGATGTGTGATCACAGTGGATTTAGGTATCCATTTGACTAGTCAAATCTCATGAGGAAATATAGATGGTTGGTCACAATGAATGACTTTGACATCAAGATCAGATAGATCAAAGGAAAGGAGAACATGGTCATAGATTCTCTTAGCATGCGGATATAGGTCAAACATATAGTAGTTATGAGTTCCTATGGGACAGATCTACAAGATAAGATCATGCAAGTAGGTCAGTAGGATGACAGGTATAGAGATCTTATGCATAGATTACAACAAAGTATAGGTACAGGTATAGATACAAGTCTAGGTATAAGTGCACATGATGTGTACTATTGTCTCATGATAGATGGATTGGTTAGATTTAGAGACAAGATACATGTTCCATACAATAGTGAGCTCAATAAGGTGATCTTCAGGGAGTTTCATGTGAAACCATATTCAGGTCACCCAAGTTATCATAAGACATTGACTGTAGTGAAGAAGTTTTATTATTGGTCAAATCTAAAGAAGGATGTAGCAGAGTTTTTGGCTAGGTGTTTGAATTATCAATAGGTGAAGGAAGAGTGTAGGAATCTAGGTGGAATGCTACAACAAATTTCCATTCCAAAGTGGAAATGGGAGGTTATTTACAAGGAATTTATAACAAGATTTCTAAGGACAGTGAGACAACATGATTCCATCATGGTTGTTTTGGACAGGCTGAAAAAAGACACGCACTTCATTCCAGTGAAGACTACGTATCCAGCTAGTGATGTGGCAGAGGTGTTCATCAAAGATGTGGTCAAATTGTGTGGTGTTCCAAAGAAGATTGTGTCAGACAGGGATGCAAAGTTCACTTCCAAGTTTTGGAAGGATTTGTTTGTAGGATTGGGCATAGAGTTAGCCTTTAGTACATTGTATCATCCACATGCAGATGGATAGACAGAGGGGGTCAACAAGATCTTGGAGGATATGTTGAGGATGTATGTGATGAATTAGCAGCGAAAGTGAAAAGAGTATCTTCCACTAGTAAATTTTGCATACAACAATGGTTATCATGAATCTTTGAATATGAGTCTATTTGAGGTATTGTATGGGTGGAGTTGTAATACTCCCATCAGTTGGAGTTTTCTAGTTAACAAAGAGTTTATTGGACTAGACATATTGGAAGACTTAGAGTGGGAAATGTAGGAAATCAAGAAGAATTTGAAACAAACACAGGATAGATAGAAGAGTTATGAAAATAAGAATAGGTTGTTCAAGAGTTCCATGTTTTGGAAAAATTATACTTGCACATCAAACCGGACATGAACTCCTTACAAATTGGATCATGTGCCAAGCTGGCACCACGATCTTGTGGAACTTTCAAGATTATTGAGATGATTGGGCCAATAACCTACTAACTTGCAATGCCTCAGACAGTGAAAGTCTATGATGTTTTCCATGTTTCATTACTTAAGAAGTATGTTAAATATGTTAATCATGTGATTGACTAGTTTGTATTGCAAGTGGAGCTAGATGGATAATTCCAGCCGAAGCCTCAGTGTATATTGCAAAAAAAGGTGCTCATGCTCCAGAAACAAGAAATCAAGAAGGTTAATGTGCAGTGAAAGCACTTTTCTCCCTGTTAGAGCCTAAATCGACCTCAGGCTGAAGGGAGGCAATCCTAGGATAACCACAAACCACACTTAACCTGGTAGCTAGCCCTACCAGGTTGGGAGAGGGCTCTCTCCTTGTCAATATGAGTTAATATGACTATAATTACAACGTTATATGACTTAAATGAATATGGATTTTAGGCTAGGTATAGTAGCTCTAGGATTTTTGGTTGATTTTAATGATTGGTTGCTGGATCAAATGGAGCAGGCAGGTTGGGTGCGGGAAATCAAATCATGGATACAGACATGTTCTGTGGGGTGAGGTAGCCAAAGGATTTATGTACTAGAAATTGGTTCAGATGGTAGATTTAGACTACTGAGGGGTTGAAGAGGGCATGAGGAGCATGAATCCTCTTCAAATTGTTGAAAAACACAAAAAACCAAATGCATTCCCAAGACAAAGCACTATAAATTAATGTATTTTGTCTATTCACCTTGATTCATTTAGTTTAGAAGAGAGAGATGTGGATACATATAAAACATCAGAGAAAACTCATTACAAAAAAGAAACAATACATAAACTCAATATCACAAGAATTCCACAAAAATAGCTATAAAACCTGGTTTTATTCCTTGCCAAACTATTGTAAAGATATACAATAGAGTTCAGAGCTTCCACAAGAATCCAACCTTTGCAAATGACTGAAAAAAGTAAAAAATATAGGAAATGAAACTACTCATGCTATCTATCAGGGGTCGAATCCATAAGAAGAGGGGTGGCTTCAACCATATCTAAACTAGGAGCACAAAAGTAGGCAGTGGAACAGCTTGCCTCTAAAACTTAGGAAACCAATTCATTCATCATCAAGCCACTTGAAACTTGATGTATCTACCCTATGAGGTGTTTTTCATCCATATTTACATCAAATACATCATTTACCATGTCGCATTTACCAATGAATGAAGAAAAGATCAAATGCAGTGAAAACTAGGAGAACTCTGGATTTTTAAGCAAAACTGGCAAAATCCATTTAATGTGCAACACCACTTCAAGGGCAGTTTTGGAGGCCTTCCCAGTGTCTAAATTAGGTTTAAGATGGCTTGTTGGAAAGCCCTGCCTATCTATTTTTTGGGAAAAAATTATTTTTCTGATTTGGAGCTCATTTGCCCCTCCAAAAGTTGATTCTCCCAAAATTGCTTCCTATGTGGCAAAAAAGTGGCAGAGAGGGCACTTTTTGGGTGTTTTTCCCCTTTTGGAGGCCAAGATCTCATCCAAAACTTCTCAAGCTTTTTGGGTTTTCATATGTTTCCATGATGATTCCAAAAATGCAAATCATTTTACAAAAGGATGTCCCTATCAAAAGCACAACACCAGTAGCGCTGCGCACCTAATGGAAAAACCTGTGTAAAAATTTCCAAAATTCATAAATGACCAAAAATGCTTAAAATTTCTTCAAAACTAGCAAGAGGCATCTTCATTAAGTGATTTACTAAGATAATGAAGCATTAGACAATATTTTGATTTTATCATGCTCTTTTTTGCTCCTTAAGGCCTTTTTCAACTTAGCCTTAAGCCTTTTCGTCCTTGAGTTACATATCTTGTTCCAGTTCAAATAGTGACAGGCTATGTGGTGAAGAATTTTCTTCTATTTATTGGCCTAATCAAGTAGCTTATCAAGGTGAATGTTCACCCTCTCTTACCAAGCTTCTCGGTCATTCTCAATTTCTTGGTCAATGGAGGTCATCTTGACATTTGCTTTCTTTGCCCTTTGTTGGTTTTCTTTGATCATTTGTAACTCCATGAGGTCTTGCTTGTGTGTCAACTATTTGTTTTCCTACTCTAGATAGTTAATGATCCATTTAGCCCTCTCTAGATTCACTGACAACACATGTATCTTAGCCTCTTTCTCTTTGATGATCATGTCTTTGATCCTTGAGTCTTGAGCACTCAAGTCCATGAAATTCTCCTCTTGAGCTACCTCATGACCAACCAAGACAAAATATCTCTCTTTCCCTTCACTAGGGTCCTCCACATGTATCTTTATCTTCCCTTTATATTTGTCCTTGTGCTGCTGGTCAACTTGTACCTATCTAGCCGAAGAAGAAGGAAAAGCCCCTTCCACTCACAATGGAGATAACATTTTCCTGTGATCTAGAGAAGAAAACGAGACCCCTTCCAACCCTAGTGAAGATAGTACTCACCTGCCAGCAGCAAAAAGCCTCCTGGTGCCTCTCTCATAAGTGAAAAATACTGGCACTCTTATAGTCTCAGTCTCTTTGACACCTGGTTGTCTTGAATGTCCTCCTTCCTCCTGAATCACTGATAAAAATACTTGAGGGCCTTTGAACATTTCATGGGAAATGAAGGTCTCCCATGGCATGTTCAACAAGTTCAACTGATGTAACAAAACCATCTTTATCAAGGAGAAGTGATAAATGTTGTTGATCTGTTGAGGAAAAGGTTTTCTTTTAACATATTGGGCCATCTTTTCTATGTTCCTGCATATAAAGTAGGGGAGGTTCATCATTTTCACCCTAGTGAAGTGCATCAATAACCTGATGTGGTATGCATATAAGTGGGAAAACCTTCCCTCACAAGTGAAGTATTTGATGATGATCTTCATAAGAGGCGCAAAACTTGTCCTTCAAGTACTTGAAATGAAATACCCTATTGATCTTGCTGTGATATCTAGCCTTAATATAAGGCTCATAATATTCTTTGTCCACATATTGCCCTTTGTTCCATTCTTCACCTACATTTGGGATGCCCATTGCTTCTGAGATAGGGGTAGGTTATAATGTGAAAAAAACACCGGCAAGGGTAACCTAACCCTTGCCTAGATGAGTAACAAACAACCTGGCCAACTCTTGATGGAATTTGACCCTCTCCACCATTTCACAAAAATGATAGCAAGAGTGATGACTAAAACATGATATGGCAAGTGGGCAAGCAAGCAACTCTGTAAGACTAATATGTTCCTCCCAGATGATGTTTCCCCCATTTTGAGGTTTCCTTGGCACATGTCTTTCCCTAGAACTGTCACTAAAATCTTCCTTCTCCCTCTCATAGTATGTGTCTCTCTCCATAGGTTTTAGTGATTTAGTAGCTAGATGAGGAATAAAGGAATGAGGTTGGGACAAGATGAGTATGAAGAGATTTTGAAAAGATAAGATGAGTGAGCTGTATGGGGGTGTGAGTGCTCAAAGGAGTGGAAGTTTTGGGGTTTTAGGGAATGAGGGGAATGAGGGAACTGAGTAGGGTTTAGAATGTGGGATAAGGGTTTGATATGGAAGTAGGTGTGGTGAAAATGTAGGATTCGGGAATTAGGGTTTGGGAATAGTGTAGGGCTAGGGTTTTATATGGAGGGTAGAGTTTTGGGAAATGAGCTCTACTGAATTAAGGATAGGGGAGGGAACTTAGGAAAAGAAGTAAAAAAATGGAACAAGAGAGCAACAGTAGGTGTTTTATAACTTGTGATAGGTGATTTAGTGATTAACTAGGGCTTTGAAAAGAAATTCATAGATACTAGGTTTTGCTTTAGATAAGACCACACAACTTAATAAACCAAGCAACAATGTTTCTTTAGCAAGGTGGAGGATGATACTTACTTGGAATAAGCATTAAATAGCTTTGGAGGTGTTTTGATAGTATGTTTAAGGTGTTTGAGCCTTCCCCAACAGGTGCATAGCACTGGTCAATAGGTGTGTAACACACTTTTAATGTGCAGCGCCTGAGTAAATTAACACTACAGAATAGAAACAGGTGCACAACACACTTTTAAAGTGCAGCACCAAGAAATCGACACATAACACCGGAAGATACATCAATTTTATTTTGTTTTCTTCCTTTGGCTCAAAATCATGTTTTTAGTTCTCCTTAGCTCTCCAATTCAATAATGAAGCAATAAAACATATGAATTGGCTTTTTATACTTTTCCTCTTTTGATTTGTCATAAACCGAAACCCACTTTTCTATTGTTTTGATAGCTTTTTCAAAATACTTTGTTTTGCTAATATCTAACTTTTTGCCTTTTTGCAAGTGGATTGATACCAATCACATTGACTTTTTGCAGTGGCAAGAGCTGGTATTGTCACCCGGGGCAGCTTGTGGATACCTATTACATATAGGAACAATAAATTTACATAAATTACATGAAATGAAATTATTTAAGTACAAATACTCTATTTTACCTCAAAACAGAGTTTTGAGGTTAAAGAGCTTTATTGAGTTTACAAAAAGGAAAATAATGATTTTATGAACTTTTGTTTTATCTTCTTCATGTGTCTGCTGACCACTTTATTCTTTCTGAATGACCATGATGACAAACCTTAAGACTTAATGAAAATAAACCCTAAGACTGGTTAAAAATGAAATGGAGTTGATTATGAACAACTAAAAAGATGTTTGAACAAGTCAGCAGGTGTATGACATGAGGAAAACTGAAATGAAACCTCTACCATCAAATGATCCATGACCTAATGGAATGTAGCTGATTGAATGAAACACCTAACATGCATGAAAAGAGAGCAATTTTGATCACTAATGGCAGTGTGTAGACACCGACACTAACATTGGCTCCAATGGGGATGGTAGCTCCTTGGAGGTGCCAAGAACTACAGATCTTTGGGAGAGCAGACTAGTGCCTCTTCCATTGGGAAATGGATTCAAAATACTTCAAAAGCTGAAACTAACACTATGAAAATTGACTCAATACTCAAACTGACTTGAGACATACTTAACTAAAACAAGTACTTACAAATATTTTTAATGGAAACAAACCATCGAGATTTGAGGACTTCAAATCATGATGACAACCACCTGCCTACTGATGAAATATGTACAATCATGTGAAATGAGCCTTCCAATGTAACCAATCTAGCAGATGGCTACTTACTAAAATTATGCTCTCACTTTCCCCGAGCACGCAAAACAATGTACATGTAGGCAACTCACAATAACAAATGAAACCAAGGCTTATGCGAACAAACTAGGGAAAATTCATCTTTTATAATGCTTGCAAAAGAATGCCTAGGGGATCCTGAAAATCCTGAAGCACTAGCTTGTTTTGAGATCCAGCAGCAAAAATACAAGTACTCCCTTCATTCTGATCTAAAAGAACATTTGGTTGTTGATTGATAGGAAGACATAGAGAAGTATAAGTTTCTACTATCTGAGTGTTAGTTGTAAATTCCTCAAGCATGAGAAATTTTAACTCAATTTCTGGCATACCATCTTTCTCAGGCTCATATTCCTCAATTCCATAGTCTAAGTCATTCTTAAAAGGAAAGAATTCTTCAAGATTATCAGACATGACAACCCTATCATTTGCATGAAAGAAAACAATATCTATTCTTTGATCTATAAATCTAATTTCAAGACTATTATCATTTTCAAAAGTGGAAGAAGCTTCATTAACACTTTCTTGACTATGTGAATACTGCAAACCTACATTAGCTTACGCTGTAACCTGACCTTTAAGGAGTTGATCTATCTCATCTTCAGACAGAGGAGATAATACTTTTTGTTTTCTTTTGCTCAAGCTTAGCAATTATTGTCTTCTTAAAATAACATGAAAAAACATGAAAAAAACTGAATGACAGTCCTCAATTCTCTGGTCTTCTGAAATTTGGAAACATTGTTGATCATCTTCATATGACATGGAAATCAAATTGTCATCGCACTCATCATTCATACGAGGGAAAATTTCAGATAGTTCTTGAAACTCAAAACTAACACTTCTATCATTTACCACTGAGTTATCTAAAGAAGATTTTTCACTTACATGAACAAAGATCTCATCTTGTTTTTCATAAAAGGACTGGATTACCTCCTCATGAAGACTTTGTTCTAATGGAATGAGAACACATGGATCAATAACTTTGTCTTTTTCCTTCCAGACGATCTCAACAACAAAGCTCTCGTTCATGGGATTCAGAACAAGGTACTCTTCATCATCATGATCTAAATCTAGATCTAAAATAGCCAACTTGATTTTCTCACAATCTGAAATTGAAACTTGATTTCCCTACATATTGTCATCTACTATGAGTAGATCTAAAAGAAGACCTTCGCTTTCATCATTTTACATTGTACTAAGATCTTGATCCTGCTGCAAATTTTCCTAAGCATCTTGATAAGTATCCTCTAAGTTCTCTTTATACTGCTAAATGGATTTTCATACAGGGCTTCCATGATCCCATCATCCATGAAGTCATCATCTTCATAAACTTTCTCAAGATTTTCAATAAAACTATAAACATGTGTACAACAGTTTTGAACTAATATTAAAGATGGACAAGATTCTTTATATATTTCAAAGAACATGTTATGAAAATCCTTCAAACAATAAATACTAGCAGGCGACAAACTTTCATACAAAGATTGGGCTTGACATTCCAGAGTGGCCATGAATATATTCATCAAGCAATCTTTAGGAAAATCAACCTTTAACTTGTGAATATGCATGTGAAATTCCTTTGCTAACCTACCTTCCAAATTTTATTTGGTAAACCTGGAATGTGATCTCGGCTCATGGGAGCATACCTTCGATCTAGAAAATCCATTTTGATAACAATGAATTCACCCAGAAATTGTTCAGGGTACTGGTTATTGCAGAGTGGAGTTTCCATAAAAAAATCTAAACCTTGGGATTTTTCAACACTAGAGTCGCCAGGTGAATGATTTCAACCTTCCAATGTCTGATTGTTGTCCACCATCAACAATCAGATCTAAACTTGATACATTTTGCTGAGGAACATAAAACTACATTCCCTTGTATGGTCGCCACTATGTTAGGACCTAGATCAACCTCAGGCTGAAAGGAGGCAATTCTAGGGTAACTACAAACCACACTTAACATGGTAACTAGCCCTACTAGGTTGGGAGGGGGCTTTCTCCTTGTTAGTCTCAGTTAGGATGGTTGCAATTATGACTTGAGATGACTGAGTTGAATATAGATTTTAGGCTAGGTATATTAGCTCAAAGGATTTTGGTTGATTTTGATGTTTGGTTGCTAGATCAAATGGAGCAGGCAGGTTGGGTTCGGGAAATCAAATCAGGGATACAGACATGTTCTAAGGGGCGAGGTAGACAAAGTACTTATGCCCTAGAAATTGTTTGAGATGGTGGATTTAGACTACTGAGGGGTTGAGGAGGGCATGAGGAGCATGAATCCTCTTCAAACTATTGAAAACACAGAAAACCAAATGCATTCCCAAGACAAAGCACTGTAAATTAGTATTTTTCGTATATTCACCTTGATTCATTTAGTTTAGAAGGGAGGGAGAGATGTGGATACATATAAAACATCAAAGTAAACTCATTAGAAAGAAAAAACAATACACAAACTCAATATCACAAGAATCCCACAAAAATAGTTGGAAAACCTGGTTTTATTCCTTGTCAAACTGTTGTAAAGATATACAATAGAGTTCAGAGCTTCCACAAGAGTCCACCCTTTGCAAATGACTGAAAAAGTACATAATATAGGAAATAAAACTACTCATGCTAGCTATCAGGGGTCGAATCCATGAGAATATGGGTGGTTTCAACCATATCTAAACTAGGAACACAAAAGTAGGCAGTGGAATAGCTCGCCTCTAAAACTTAGGAAACCAATTCATTCATCATCAAACCACTTCAAACTTGATGTATCTACCCTATGAGGTGTTTTTCATCCATATTTAGATCAAATACATCAGTAACCATGCCACATTTACCAATGAATGAAGAAAAAGTCAAATGCAATGAAAACTAGGAGAAATCTGGATTTTTAAGCAAAACTGGCAAAATCTATTTAATGTGCAACACCAAAAATTTAATGCGCAATGCCACTTCAATGGTAGTTTTGTAGGCCTTACTAGTGTCTAAATCAGGTGAAAGATGGCTTGTTGGAAAGCCCTGCCCGTCTACTTTCTAGAACAATATTATTTTTCTGATTTGGAGCTCATTTGCCACTCCAAAAGTTGTTTCTCCCATGTCTGCTTCCTGTGTGGCAAAAAAGTGGTAGAGAGGGCACTTTTTGGGTGTTTTTTGCCCTTTTGGAGGTGAAGATCTAATCCAAAACTTCTCAAGCTTTTTGGGTTTTCATATTTTTCCATGCTAATTCTAAAAATGCAAACCATTTTGAAAAAGGAAGTCTCCACCAAAAGCATAGCACTAGTAGCACTGCACACCTATTGGAAAAACCTGTGTAAAAGTTTCCAAAATTCATAAATGACCAAAAATGCTAAAAAATTCTTCAAAATTGGCAAGATGCATCTTCATTAAGTACTTTACTGAGCTAATGAAGCTTCAACGAAGATTTTGATTTTATCATGCTCGTTTTTTCTCCTTAAGGCCTTTTTCAACTTAGCCTTAAGCCTTTTTGTCCTTGAGTCACATATCTTGTTCCAGGTCAAATAGGGATAGGCCATGTGGTGAAGCATTTTCTTCTCTTTATTGGACTTCTCAAGTAGCTTATCAAGGTGAATGTTCACCCTCTCTAACCAAGCTTCTTGGCCATTCTCAATTTCTTGCTCAATGGAGGTCATCTTGACCTTTGCTTTATTTCGCCCTTTGTCGGTTTTGTTTGATCATTTGTAACTCCATGAGGTCTTGATTGTTTGTCAACTGTTTGTTTTCCTACTCCGGATAGTTAATAATCGATTTAGCCCTCTCTAGATTTAGTAAAAAAGCGTGTATCTCAGCCTCTTTCTCTTTGATGATCATGTCTTTGATCCTTGAGTCTTGAGCACTCAAGTCCATGACATTCTCCTCTGCAGCTACCTCATGATAAACCAAGGCAAAATCTCTCTCTTGTCCTTCAGTAGGGTCCTCCATATGCATGTTTCTCTTCCCTTTATCTTTTTCCTTGCGTTGTTGGTCAATCCGTACCTATCTAGCTGAAGAAGAAGGAAAATCCCCTTCCACTCCCGGGGGAGATAACATTTTCTTATGATCTGGAGAAGAAAATGAGACCCCTTCCACCCCTGGTGAAGATAATACTCACCTACCAATAGCAAAAAGCCTCTAGTGCCTCTCTCATAAGTGACAAATATTGGCACTCCTGTAGTCTTAGTCTCTTGGACACCTGGTTGTCTTGAAATTCCTCCTTCCTCCTGAAGCAATGATGAAAATACTTGAGGGCATTTGCACATTTCATGGGAAATGAAGGTCTCCCTTGGCATGTTCAGCAAGTTCAACTAATGTAAGACAACGATCTTTATCAAGGAGAAGTGATAAATGTTGTTGAGCTATTGAGGAAATGGTTTTCTCTGAACATAATGGGCCATCTTTTCTATGTTCCTACATATAAAGTAGGGGAGGTTCATCATTTTCACCCTAGTGAAGTGCATCAATAACCTAATGTGGTATGAACATAAGTGGGAAAACATTCCCTCATTGGTGAAGTATTTGATGATGATCTTCATAAGAGGGGAAAACCTGTCCTCCAAGTACTTGAAAGGAAATACTTTGTTGATATTGTTGTGATATCTAGCCTTAATATGAGGCTCATAATATTCTCTATCCACATATTTCCCTTTGTTCCATTGTTCACCTACATGTGGGTTTCCTGTTGCTTCTGAGATAGTGGTAGGTGATAATGTCAAAGAAACACCGACAAGGGTAACCTAACCCTTGTCTAGATGAGTAACAAACAACCTAGCCAGCTCATGATGGAATTTGACCCTCTCCACCATTTCACAAAAATCATAGCAAGAGTAATGACTAAAACATGATATGGCAAGTGGGAAAGCAAGCAACTCTGTAAGACTGATAGGTTCCTCCTAGATGATTTTTCCCCCTTTGTGAGGCTTCCTTGGCACATGTCTTTCCCTAGAACTGTCACTTAAAGTTTCCTCCTCCCTCTCATAGTTTGTGTCTCTCTCCATAGATTTTAGTGATGTAGTAGTTGGATGAGGAATAAAGGAATGAGGTTGGGACAAGATGAGTATGAAGAGATTTTGAAAAGATAAGATGAGTGAGTTGTATGGGGGTGTGAGTGCTTGAAGGAGTGGAATTTTTGGGGTTTTAGGGAATGAGGGGAATGAGGGAGTGAGTAGGGTTTAGAATGTGGGATAAGGGTTTGATAGGGATGTAGGTGTGGTGAAAATGTAGGATTTGGGAATAGTGTTGGCATAGGGTTTTATACGGAGGGTAGGGTTTTGGAAAATGAGCTCTAGCGAATTAAGGATAGAGGAGGGAAGTTAGGAAAAGAAGTAAATAAAATGAAATAGCAGAGCAACAGTAGGTGTTTTATAACTTGTGAGAGGTGATTTAGTGATTCACTAGGGTTTTGAGAAGAAATTTATAGATACTAGGTTTTGCTTTAGATGAGACCACACAACTCAATAAACCAAGCAACAACTTTTCTTTAGCAAGGTGGAGGAATGTACTTACTTGGAATAAGAATTAAATAGCTTTGGAGGTGTTTTGATAGCATGTTTGAGGTGTTTGAGTCTTCCCCAACAGGTGCGTAGCGCTAGTCAACAGGTGCACAATGCACTTTTAATGCGTAACGCCTAAGTAAATTAACACTACATAACAGCAAAAGGTGTGAAGTGCACTTTTAATGTGCAGCGATAGGCAATCGATGTGCAACACCGAAAGATACTCCGATTTTCCTCTGTTTTCTTCCCTTGGCTCAAAATCGTGTTTTTCAGTTCTCCTTAGCTCTCCAATTCAACAATGAAGCAATAAAACATATGAATTGGATTTTTATACTTTTCCTCGCTTGATTTTTCATAAACCAAAACCTACTTTTTTATTGTTTTGATAGCTTTTTCAAAATACTCTGTTTTGCTAATATCTAACTTTTTCCCTTTTCACAGGTGGACTGATACTAATCACATTGACTTTTCCAGTGGCAGGAGTTGGCATTGTCACCATGGGTAGCTTGTGGATACTTATTACATATAGGAACAATAAAATTACATAAATTACATGAAATGAAACTATTTAATTACAAATACTCTATTTTACCTCAAAACAGAGTTGTGAGGTTAAAGAGCTTTATTAAGTTTACAAAAAGGAAAATAATGATTTTATGAACTTTTTTTTTATCCTCCTCATGTGTCTGTTGACCACTTTATTCATTCTGAACGACCATGATGACAAACCCTAAGACCTAATGAAACTAAACCCTAGGGCTGGTTCAAAATGAAATGGAACTAGTTATGAACAAGTCAGCAGATGTATGACATGAGGGAAACTGAAATGGAACCTCTACCATCAAATGATCCATTACCTAATGGAATGCAGCTGATTGAATGAAACACCTAACATGCATGCAAAAAGAGCAATTTTGATCACTGATGGCAGTGTGTAGACACCGACACTAACAATCTCGATGAACCTACATGGGAGATGGTGGATCAGATGCGAGCTATGTATCCTTCCTTATTTGTTGGTTAAGCGGATGTTTTGGTATATGTTTTTGGTAAATTTTTGGTGATGTTTGGGATATGTACATATGTATATGGATGTTAATACAACCATGAACTAAGCTATAAAACTCCAATAAGCGATATGTATGTCATGTTATTATGATGTTATATTGTCATGTTGGTTTGCTTTTCAGTAGGGTGATCATTGTAAATACTGCATCCAGCTATGTTATAAAGCTCCATGGGTAGTATGTTTGCTTTTCAACGGTTTTGCTGAGGTATAGGTGTGGTTGAACATGGAGTACGGTGTCCCCCAAGGAGAAGGGTTTTGTAATAGCCCTAGTGAAAATTCCCTGTAATAAAAGTTTATAAAGGAAAAATAATAACCACAGTTGATGAGACACTTATTCCAAGTTGAATGTTAAGAAATTCATCCTAGTGTGGGTGTTCATTTGGTTTATTATAGCTAGGAAATTGGCAATGAAAATAGCTAAGGCTTTGCAAAGGAAAAATGGCATTTTTGGCACATTTATTTATGAAAATAATGGAAAATAAGAGAAAAGGAAGGTGAAAGGTCATAGGTTTCATGTGAGGAGGAAAATGAAGGAAAATAATGGAAAATTAAGAAAATAGAGGTTAATTGATAAAAAGGCTTTTGAGGATTGGTTTGTAACCTTTTTTTAGTTTAGTTTTGGAACTCTCTCATTATTATCTCTCTCTCTCTCACACACACTCTTGGACACAATTTTTTCTTGGAGCACTTTGACATTGGATCAAGAAAGGAAAAGGAGGCAAGAGGAAGGAAGGAGCAAGCAAGGAAGAGCAAGATCAAGCAACTACAACAGGATTCTTTGTAGGTATCAATTTCCATGTGTGTTTTCCTTGTTATATTTGGCATGTATGGTATTGCATGTGGTTCTTTGTAGATATGACATGGGTTTTCCTAGGTGTGGCAATGTTTCCAGCCTAGCATTGCCATTTCTGGATAGCCATGGTGTGATGGGGTTCTCATGCTTTGGTTGAGCTAGATTTCTAGATGGATTCAAAGTTGAGTGAGGTGTGTTATAGACATATTTGGGCACTACAACCCTAATCACATATGTCAATAAACCAAGGGCTCTCAAACCCCTAAAAGTGTTGTTTCAAACCCTATAGGATCAAGGTCAACTGATTACATCATTTCCTAGAAGTTCTCCCTAAAAAACTACTCAGAACTAGTCAAAACTGGACCATATAGACTGCTCCATGCTGAGGGTGTGATGCATCTCACTTGTTACACACAAGCGGTGTGATACATGCTGAAAATCCCTTCTTTAGGGTGCGATGAGTGGGAGCAGACAAATGGCAGATGCAGTTGGCTAGGTGGAAACTCAGAGAATCTTCTAGAAACTACTCATATGACACTTGCCTCTCTGAATTCACCCAGGGATGAGTGAGAGATCATGAAATCTGCAAGTGGAACCAAGAACTATCAATGAAATGACACTAATCAAAATCCCAGAAGCTGACTCACCCCCTTGCAAATGTCTATATATGGATCCCTCATCCTAGAGATCCAGAGGCTGGAATTTTGTATTTTGTAAGGAAGTGCTATTGGTTTCTCTGTGAAGCATTGTATTGTTCGGTGATCTAGCTTTTCATGAGGTGAAGAGGGCTTTCATGCTGGGAGGATGGTGGTGGATCAGACAACTGGGTTGTAATCCTCTCTTCTACTACTTATATCAATAAAGCTATTTGAGTTTACCTCCATATACTTGTATATTTCTGAATCTTATATTTGTGTATGCATTTGTACGGTTAATGTACAATTGATTCTACATTGTTTATGGTTATAGATCTCTATGCTTTGATGGTATTTTGTTTCTTTGCCTCTACAGGTGTTGTTTGAAGTTGGACAAGTGAGAAAGGAGTGTCGAAGCTCTATCAAAGGAGAGAGGAAACAAGAAAGGAGCCAAGCGAAAGACTAAGGTTGGTACTCTCTGCTTCTCTCTCATCCATCTCTCATAAAGGAAAACAAAAGTTACTTTGAATTGTTTGCTTCTAAGATAGATACCCGTCTTAGTGGGACTAGCATATCTAAATAGACAATAGTTTTCCCAGAAACAAAATGTTGACTCCACTGGGGAGTGAATAGTCTGTTTGTTTATTACTATTGTTTGCTTTATAAACTATAGACGGAGCCTGAAGTTAAGCTAGCTCGCCTTCGAACTGCTTTTGCTATGCAACTGCAAAGTAGATCAACGCTACTTCAGTCAATTTCTAGGTTGGTTTATGAACTGAACATCTGACTTGCAAACATCCTAAGTGCCCTAGTGCTGGCTCAATAACCTCATTAAATCATATCTCTATACTTTGTGTTTACTGTCTATCATAAGCTCGGCCTAAATCCCTAAACTTAGCTACAAACTGTGGGTGAAAACCAAGCTCAGTCTCATCCCTGGACCATCACACTATCTCTCATTGGAAATCTGGATGCATCACACCTCCTGTGTGCTACAAGTGAGATGCATCCTTGTTTCCCTTAAGGACAGGTGTGATGATTGAATGAAACTGTTTCTGTTTCCAGATTTTGGTTTTTTCTTCATTGTTTTCAACTCTATTCAGTAGTTTTGTTACCTATCATTAGTATATCACTGTTGAAGCTTTCTTCCTTTAAATTATTCAACCTCCATTGATAAGGAATTGTGAATGTTTTTTATGTATTTTTCATCATTTACAATCCTCCTTTTCAAATAGTAGCTCAATCGAACTGTCGCCTTTTGATTCGAAAGTGTCGCAATTGTCATTTTTAGTAAAGAAAAAGAGTGTCATAAAGTCTTCCTCTTTTAGATAGTCGATTGTACTTTTTCCATTGTATTTGATTTGAAATGTCAATTGTTTGAAGTGTCAAAAGTAGTTTTCCATTCGAAATTGAAAGTGTCATCTTAGTCTTCCTTTCGTTTTTGAAAATAAATTGCTAAAGTGTCACTCTAAAGAAAAGTAGTTCAGATCTGTATTTAGTTTTTTTTTTGGCATTCTCACATTAAGGAAACAAAAAAAAAATACATGCATGTGCATTTGCATTTAGACTACATGTGGAAATTGATTTAGGAAAAGTGCATTTAATGTGTGCTCTCTGCTCTATGTTGAAAGAATCATACTTTTCTTTCCTTAGTAGCTAGGATTTTCATTGCTAAAAGAAAATAAACGACTGTTTATCATCTTAGATTGTGTATTTAGGAATTGTACATCTACATCACATGGTGAACCTTGAAAGGAAAAATTCTTAAGAAATATCAACTATAAAATAAACCTCAATGAACATAAAAATACTTTGGA
>APFE030190288.1:60034-90879 GCA_000404065.3 Pinus taeda
TTTCCACAAAGTTCAAGCTCGTTAAAAAAAAAAAACCTAGCACTAAGCATAGTTTCCAAAGATTCAATCTCATTAAAAAATGAATCCACCCTCGGTAAATAACCTTTTTGATCGCATTACTATTAGCCTTTTGAGCCTTGGTCATGTTCTTACCGTCACCTCTACTCTTTTAGCTGATCATACTCCTCCACTTGATTTTTTACCCTTTTGAGGAACAGCTGCGACGAGTTATTCTATTAGCCACCTTCTTTACACTACCGTGCTTGAAAAGTTCTAAACTTAACTGGAACAAGTTGCTACTAATGAGATACATCTTTAAAGATTACTGGAATGAGCAATGTTTCCACAAAGTTCAAGCTCGTTAAAAAAAAAAAACCTAGCACTAAGCATAGTTTCCAAAGATTCAATCTCATTAAAAAATGAATCCACCCTCGGTAAATAACCTTTTTGATCGCATTACTATTAGCCTTTTGAGCCTTGGTCATGTTCTTACCGTCACCTCTACTCTTTTAGCTGATCATACTCCTCCACTTGATTTTTTACCCTTTTGAGGAACAGCTGCGACGAGTTATTCTATTAGCCACCTTCTTTACACTACCGTGCTTGAAAAGTTCTAAACTTAACTGGAACAAGTTGCTACCTGAAAACATCACTCGTTCCAAAAAAACGAGTCTCTTTTAAGCTCTTTTTAGACTCGTAAAATATGAAAACATTGCCTAGCTAATGGCCTTTCCAGCTCGTTAAAGTAAAGGGAAGTGCCATCCCTCCTCTATATTTTAATCTTTTTGGACCTAAGGGATCATTACACAAAAATATCGAGTGCTTGTCTTGTTCAGCTTGCTAAAACTATCGAAAAGTCATCCCTTTTGTATTATTTATACTTTTTCGGACTTAAGGGATTATACCATGAAAAAGGACTACTAGAGTTTCCTTTCCGTCTCTTTTCAAACTCTCTAAACAAGAAAAGAAATGAGTTAGGTTTGTCATTAAACTCGTTAAAACAATAGAGACAACTTGTCCATACAGACAAAAGCAAGTTTCACTATCGCTAGGCTCGCTAAAACATAGTGACAAGTTTGCCCAAAGGGAAAATTATAGAACAAGCATATGTTATCCTCCTCAAAATTGACAAAAATAAAGAGGTACTGGTCAGCAATTACTGTGGAAAAAAGGGAAGTAAACTTGAAGAAATTCATTGGTAGTAGGTCACTCTTGAACATGACACTTTCACTCCATCGCCATGATTGAGTCAGGTTGGGTTAATCTGTTCACCGGCCATATCACCATTGGTCCTCCGTACCATCCATTTTCAGGGTTAATGCTACCAATCCATTTCAGTGTTGCCGATATGTTCAAGAGAAGTCGCTCAAAGAATTCACCAACCCAGCTAATGCCTCATCCACTGCAATACCTTCACGCTCCATTCTTTCATGACTGCCACCCTGAACCTTGTATCATCAAATCATTTTCACCTCCACAAAATCATTTGCTCTGTTCTGTGTCGTAGATGTGGGATTCATTAAGGCCCTCCTATGATGGGTCACTTCTTGTTGACATCAACTCATTATCCAAGAACTAGACTTAGGAACAACCCTTTTAGTACTTTGAAGCTTGCATGCCTCAATGGCAAGTTTCTCACTTCTGGCGACAGGTTTACATCAATGGCCTTCGACTGAAAGATTTTGCATGGTATTCGACATTGACTCATGTATTCACACCACGTGAATTGTACTGTAATACCTTGAGGGTCATTATCATTATCAGTGATTCCTCTCACGCCTGTTAACAGTTTACATCATTGGCTGGTAATTAGGTGATGCCTTTCCATGTTCGACATTAGAACATCTTTTCACATGGATCGACTTGTACATCAGGCAAAGATTGAATGAGTTTGAAGACCCCAGATCTAGTTTCATCCATCTGGGTTGCAATATATTCAGGAAAATAAAGACATCAAATGTACTCCATAGCTACATAGATAATCATCCAAGCTAAGGGATGATGGCTCTACCAGAATCATCAGTCTACCACACAGATGGTTGTCTGCCCTATGTACATGAAAATGAATTTATAAAGCTGAGCATGGGAATGCCCACCTCAACTAGATCATGAAAATATTATGAAGATAATGTATTGTATTGTATCTTATTACAAGTCACCTTCCATTTCAAAAAACCTCGGATCCTCATGATAAAGCATTTCACCCGACATAAGAAGATTTACGACCTCATGCTTTAGGGGGCAACTGTTACAGACATATTTGGGAACTTCAACCCCAATCACATATGTCGATAAACCAAGGGCTCTAAAACCCATAAAAAGTGTTATTTCAAACCCTAAAGGATCAAGTTCAACTGATTACATCATTTCCCAGAGGTTCTCCCTGAAAAACTACTTAGAACTAGTCAAAACTGGACCATACAGACTGCTCCATGCTGAGGGTGCGATGCATCTCACCTGTTACACACAAGGGGTGTGATGCATACTGAAAAGCCCTTCTGTAGGGTGCGATGAGCGAGAGAAGACAAATGGTAGAGACAATTGGCTAGGTGGAAACTTAGAGAATCTTCTAGAAACTGCTCATATGACACTTGCCTCTTTGAATTTGCCCAGGGATGAGTAAGAGATCATGAAATCTCCAAGTGGAACCAAGAACTATCAGTGAAATGACACTAATCAAAATCCAAGAAGCTGAATCATCCCCTGCAAATATCTATATATTGTATTGTTGGGTGATCTAGTTTTTCATGAGGTGAAGAGGGCTTTCATGCTGGGAGGATTGCACTGGATCAGATAGTTGGGTTGTAATCCTCTCTTTTAATACTTCTATCGATAAAGCTATTTGAGTTTTCATCTATATACTTGTATATTTTTGAATCTTGTATTTGTGTATGCATTTGTATGGTTAATGTACATCTGATTCTACATTGTTTATGGTTATAAATCTCTATGCTTTGATGGTATTTTGCTACTTTTCCTCTACAGGTGTTCTTTGAAACTGGACAAGTGAGAAAGGAGTGGCAAAGCTCCATCAAAGGAGAGAGGAAACAAGCAAGGAGCCAAGCAAAAGACTAAGGTTGGTACTCTCTGCTTCTCTCTCATCTATCTATCATAAAGAAAAACACAAGTTACTTTGAATTGTTTGTTTCTATGATAGCTACCCGTCTTAGTAGAACTAGCAGATCTGAATAGCCACTAGTTTTCCCAGAAACAAGGTGTATCTCTGAAAGAAAGATCCCTAAACTGGACTATGGATTATGGTAAAGCCACTATCCTAGTGACCCATGAACCAGAATGCTGGTTGTGGTAAGGCCAGGTATTGCATGCCTTGGTGGGCCTAGGAATCCTTGTCGGTGAATGACGGGATATACGATAATCCCAGAGGTGGTTTCCCTTGATTAGGCCTAGGAATACTTACGAGTGAATGACGATATATATGATAAATCCTAGAGGGTGGAGTCTAAATTTAGGGCCTAGTGATCCCTAGATTAGACCATGGATTGCAGTAAAGCATGAGAGACTAGGAGACACGAAAATTCCTCCCAATGTAGGTGGAGAAATTTGTAGCATCCATGCTTGTTTTGGCCTAGTGATCTGGTGGATATCATGGTAAAGCTCATTATTACACCTTTATTGTGTTGGCCTAGTGATCCAGGATAGGTTACATTAAAGCCTAGTTTCTACTGTTGAGGGTGAGGTGGTTTAGCCTTAGGATGCATTAGTTGGTTCTTTTTGTTTTAGTTCCACATTCATGCTTGGAATATGGCATAAGGGTGAATGGATGAAGAGAGAATTGGCTCAACCATTCTATGGTTAGGTGGAACATGGTAGTCTCATCCTAGGTTAGCTTTTTCATTCATTAATAAGAGGTTCTTTCCTTGACATATTAAGTGTAAATGTACTAGTTATTATCTGTATTCTATGGCTAATGTATCCTTGGTATTTCTATTTTTATTATGCTTGGT
Organism: Pinus taeda; assembly: GCA_000404065.3. Classification (NCBI taxonomy): domain Eukaryota; kingdom Viridiplantae; phylum Streptophyta; class Pinopsida; order Pinales; family Pinaceae; genus Pinus; species Pinus taeda. The sequence goes on from APFE030190288.1 coordinate 64,000, forward strand.
TATGAGAATTTATTATGATAGTGATAACATATGGCTCTCCTCACGTTTTGATTTGTAAATGAATGAACGATGTATCTATGACCTAATAGATGATATTGCAGCTAATGATATAAGGGAATAATTCTTCTTAGCGATTCTCAGATAAGTATGAGACCCCTATGTTCAACTTTGTTGTTTAAATGTGTAGATTACATATTTGTGACATGTTTGATGAAATTCATGTCATGGCTAGTAGGGGTCCATGAAAGTTGTTCAAATAATTGCATTTTCATCATTATTATGTTGTTATCTTTCAATTATGAAAGTGTCATTGAGTTCCGAGCAGTGACCTGGGCTCTGTACCTGAACTGGGCTCTGTACCTGATGAAAGTGGCTCAAATCTTGGAGATGCATGCGCAACACTGAGAAGAAAAGTCCCAAGATGCATGAATACCTATGTTGTGGGAGCGTCTGAAGCCTCTTAGACACATGCTTTTCCATATCAAGAGAGCATCTAGGGGTTCAATGGTTGAAAATTTCAGTTGGTCTAAGGGGTTGATTACCTAAGTGGTTGGGTTGGCTCCTGGGAGTTTTGTTGCTAATGTGGAAGGTTTGCGTGACATGTTTCCATTGATTCCACTTCCTTAAGATCTCCTAGGAGGTTTAATCCCATTATAATAGAACCTCATTGCATATTTACCCTTGTTGGTCAATTACTTTGGTAGATGTGGGAGAAGGGTGTTAGACCTGGTTACTAAAATAAAGATTTTCACCAAGTGAGGAGGAAGAAAGGGATGAATAAACAACAGGTGAAGAAAGAAAAGGGTCAAATTTAGGATCAACTTTAGATTGATGTTGTTCTAATGGAGGATAACTTGGTTGAGGATTAATTTGGACATTCGAAGTCATAGGGGTTGAAAACAACCAAACTAGAAAGCCAATGGTGAATCCTGAAAGGGACAACATTTCCATATAAACAATACCAATATTTTCAAAAGAAGGAAAAGGACCATGATTCCCATGAGAGAGGTTTCCTTTATTGGTAGACTCAGGAACTGTCATTATTCGTGTGAATCTAATATCCACTAAGGATTTGTTACATAGTAGGGATGTTGTTCCACGTCCAATTAATTTATTTTAGAAATTAAAGACACAAAATAAAATAAAGAGGTAACTAGGCAGATAAGGAATACCAAGTCACCGTGGACTGTGATATGCCACCTTGGTAAGCCAAGGATTTATGTATGTGTAGGCAATCTCCCCAAAGGTTGTGTTCGCTATATCACGAGTGACAAGGCAACCAAATCATATTCCTAAGGCTGGATTGCATCCTATGGTGGACTTCCAAAATACACCAAGAGGTACATGGTAGGAAAATCCATAATAATGTTGTCTAATGGATAACTATTTGATGAGAGTGTTCCAATAGACTTATCATGCATGGAGAACCATATGGTATAGCATAAGGTATGTGGAGAATGATCCTATACACTTACGCACGTAGAATGAGATATCAACCCTGCAATTTTGGGAAGATGTTATAGATACTGTTGTTTATCTAATAAATAGAGGGCCTTCAAGTTCCTTGGATGATGGTATTCCAGAGGAGGCATAGATAGGTAAAAAGGTAAACTGCTCATTTTTAAAGACTTTTGGTTGTGAAGACTTTGTCCACATTTTTAAATAAAACAAAACAAATCTTGAATCAAAATCAAAGAAATGTACCTTTATTGGATATGGTGTTAATGATTTTGGTTATCACTTTTATGATTATGAAAAACAAAAAATCATTAGGAGCAGACATGTCATATTCAATGAAAATGTTTTGTATAAGGATCAGATGTAGGAAAAGGAAAACAGAGAATACACAATGCTTGATGAGATCACAGAAAAAGTGAAGGTGCCTGAAAATCATAATGATCAACAGCCGAAACAACAACAACAACAACCACAACAGCAACAAGCACCTCAAACACTTGAAAGTGGTGTTAGAAGATCTACGAGGATAAGTAGACCCCCTGAACGATACTCTCCTTCATTATATTATGTATTTTTTACTGATTCTAGTGAACCAGAATGTTATGAAGAAGCAATGCAGGTAGAAACCAGGAACAAGTGGGAGCAAGCCATGAAAGAAGAGATAGAATCCTTAGCACATAACCAAACTTAGGACCTAGTCATGTTGTCTGTAGGTAAAACAACATTGCAGCAGAAATGGGTTTACGGGTTGAAGGAAGAAGATGGAGGTAGAAAAAGGCATAAAGTTAGACTTGTGGTGAAAGGGTTTGCACAAAAAATGGGTATAGACTTAGATGAGATATTTTCTCCTATTATTAAAATGACTTCAATAAAAACTATTTTAAGTCTAGTAGTAGCTAAAGTTTTGCATCTTGAGCAGTTAGATGTCAAGACAACCTTTCTCCATGGGGATTTGGAGGAAGAGATATATATGAAGAAACCACAAGGATATGAGGTAAAAGGGAAGGAGAAACTAGTGTGTAGGTTGAAGAAGAGCTTGTATGGCTTAAAATAGACTTCAAGGCAATGATATCTAAAATTTGACAGGTTTATATCTAAACAAGGTTAGACTAGATGTCGCTCTAATCATTGCATTTATCTCAAAACACAAAATGATGGAAGCTATATTATATTGTCATTGTATGTAGATGAAATGCTTGTTGCGGGTTCTAACATCCCATAAATAAATGTGCTCAAAAGAAAATTGGCAAACTCATTTGCAATGAAGGATTTAGGTGTTGCAAAACAAATCCTTGGTATGAGAATAACTAGAGAGAGGAAGAATAAAAAATTAACATTGTCTCAGAGTGAGTACATAGAAAAGGTGTTGAAATGATTTAATATGCAGAATGAAAAATCAGTGAGTATACCTTTGGCTAGCCATTTCAATCTAGGTAAATATGTCCCAAGTCTAAGGAAGAAATGGATTATATGTCTAAAGTTTTGTATGCATCAATAGTAGGAAGATTAATGTATGAAATGGTCTACACAAGGCCTAATATTGCACATGCAGTGGGAGTTGTAAGCAGGTACAAGAACAATCTAAGAAAATAACATTGGATGGCAATGAAGTGGATTCTCAGGTATTTGAGAGGTACCACAAATCAAGTTTTATGCTTTGGTAGTTCAAACATTGCTCTACAAGGATATGTTGATGCAAATATGGCAAGTGATAGAGATAACATGAGAAGCACTATAGGGTATGCATTCAATGTAGGTGGAACAACTGTTAGTGGGGTTTCAAAATTACAAAGTGTTGTTGCACTTTCAGCAATGGAAGCAGAGTATGTTGTTGCTACAGAGGCTAGTAAAGAAATGATTTGGTTACAAAGATTTCTGGATGAATTGGCTAAGAAGCAGGAGTTGGGTAGGTTATACAGTGATAGCCAGAGTGCCATACATCTTGAAAAGAACTCTGCATTTCATTCCAAGACTAAACATATACATCTTAACTACCATTTCATATGATGAGTGTTGGAAGATGGACCGTTGAAGCTAGAAAAGATACACAATAGCCAGAATCCTACAGATATGTTAATAAAGGTTGTAATCAGGGAGAAAGTGAGAATCTACTGAGTTTCAATTGGTCTTCAAGTATGATAATGAAGATGAGAAACATTCAAGTCCAAAGTGAAGTCATTTTCCAACAAATGAAGCAGCATTGGAGTTGTTATATTCAATCTCCAAGTGGGAGATTGTTGGGTGTGGAACCTGATTATGTTCCTTATTCAGAGGTATCTCTGCATCGGACCCCATTTCGTAATGTGGTGGCAACATCGCTTATAAAATGTACTTCGTCAGGGGGGTCCAAGGGGGGTAATGATGATTATTTGGAGCCCCCCTGGCAGGGGATCAGGGGCAGCTCCCTCAAAGCTAAAAATAGATGTAAAATTTCCTTGTAAAATGTTGTAATTTCGTATTCAATCTGGGTCATTCATTAGCTGGAGATATGATGGTATAATTTATGTTTAATTTAGGGTTTTTTGCCCTAGAAGGCAACCCCTTGCTATATATAAGGGAATGATATTGCGTCTATGTAGATCTATATTCTGAGTGAGAAAGAGAGAGGAGATTATGTGAGAGAGAAGAGGGAATTACATCGGATCTGTTGTAGGTTGTATCTCTTTAGTTTGCTAGACAATATAAAAGGAAGGCCTGGTTGTTTCTCCGTGGACGTAGCCCAAAATGGGTGAACCACGTATATCTGTGTCTCTCTTGTTTTATGTGTTTTTTGTGTTTATATTTCTACGATATATTTTATGTGTTCCATTTCTCTGTAATATATAATTTTCTAGCAATACTCGATATACTATCAACACTTGAGACCACCATGCGGAAACTCTATGATGAATTTCTCATTGTGCACAAAGAATTTTTCCGTGTGCATGCCTTGTAGTAGTGGAGCAAGGAGTTTGTTCAAACTCTTAGGAACATACATGCTTCCATCACCCATGTGCAAGAGTGGACAATGCAGCATGAAGGGGCCCCGCTTCACTTTCCAAAGATGATGAAGCCACCAATAGAGCTACAAAATGCAAAGGTTAAAATGTTGATCCAGAGCTATGAGCATCTCACCCTGTTCATTAGCATCATACAATCTTCATATGCATGGTTATACTAGAGCTTGGATGTCATGGTGAGAATGCACAAGATCCTGTCAATCGATTACCTTAGTGAAGATAAACACAACAACCAGGTCCGACTAGAGATCGATGAGTACATGGACTAGCTAATGTAAGAGGCCACTAGGGATGACCTAGAGATTACTACACATAACATGTAGAAGTACATTGGTGGTCCTATCATGGTCAACACCATGTTGGATATGCTATAGGATGAGTTGGACATAGGTTCCAAGACCATATACCTGGAAGCTATGGAGGCAAGAGTCCACTATCCGAAAGACACCATCAAGCAGTTTGGAGACCTCATCATGCAATACCAAGATTGGCATCAGTATGTGACCGAGAAACATCAAGTGGAGGTTTTTGAGTTGGTGTTTCCCCAAACTTCGAAGTCATAGTGTTTTGTCTTATTAGGCTATCTCTAGCCTATTTTGTCTCACATGGGTACATGTGGAAAATGTATATTATTTGTAAACATGTTGTAAGTGGAATTCCAAGTGTCATTAGTGGAATGTGAACAGTCACTATGTGATGTAATGAGTTATTTGTAGAGAAGTTGAAGAGTCATGAGGGTAGTCAAATAATCACAAAGGGGAATTTCAAGGGTCACCCCACCCTTTGTTATAAATAGAACCTCATAACTCATAGAGAAGAAGCATTTGGGAGCCAATCTTTTGGCTAGGCTTAGGCTTAGAGAAGGCTTGAGAGTATTGTGACGAGTCTTGGCTTCTCCACAACATAGAGTGTGCATATTTCTTTTGAGGAGCATGTGTTCTTGATTGTAATGTTCCACTTTTGGGGCAAGTGGTTGTCAATGGTGTACGTATGGATGGAACTTTCACTTAATAATAATATAACTAAGCTAGCATGTTTTCATACATATGTTGTTATTGTAGTTGGACTATTCTGGTTTCTTTAGTAATGTATGTTTTTTAACTTACGTATTTGCTTATGAATTATTTTGTTTGCAATTGTATGAATCTGGTTGAAGGCATGTTTTTTATTAACCCATCACTTTGGTTTGTGGACTATTTCACTTTCTAGATTTTGATGTCATTCTGCTCATGTTTTCCTTTCAGGTTTCGCACTATTACATAATTCTAGGGGTCACACTTCCTTTTCCTCTCCATGTATTAGAATCCCCATGCATCTCACTTGACTCGCTATAAGGTCACACACTTTCTTCCAACCAAATTCATCATGCTTATCTATGCACCCTACCGTAGTCAAGGCACTACATTACCACCCATTGCTTGGACTCCTACTCCAAACGGTCAGAGTTCTAGTTGGGAATTATTACTAGGGAGATACCCTTGAATGTTCGTGTATTCAGCACCGTCAACATATTCTTTGTTTTCCTTTTCTTTTTTATTTTCTTGCATCTAATCCTTATACAAGACCTTTCATTGAATATGACATCTTTTCTCCTACTGATTTTTTTATTTTCATAATCATAGGTGATAACCAAAATCATTAACACCATATCCAATAGAGGTACATTTATTTGATTTTATCTCAAGATTTTTTCGATTTTCTTTATTGATGTGGACAAAGGATTCACAACTATAAGTCTTTAAAAAATAGTAGCTTGCCTTTTTACATGTCCATGCGTCCTCTAAACTACCACCACCCAAGGAAATTTAAGGCCCACTGTTTATTACATAAACAACAATATCTACAACATCTACCCAAATTATAAGGGATATCTTACATGCAATATCATTCACCTTCCATGCTCCATGACTGTCCTTTTCATCCTTTCTAACACACCATTTTCTTGTGGTGTTCCTAGAATTGTCTTCTCTTTGTGAATTCCATGATATGAACAATAGTTATCAAACTCTTCACTACATTATTCACCTCCATTATCTGATTTGAGGCACTTCAACGTCTTTCTTGTTTCATTCTCAACCAAAGATTTCTATTTCTTGAAAGTACCAAATACATCAGATTTATTTCGAATACAATAGATCCATGTTTTCCTAGTTGCATCATCAATAGAAGCAACATAATAGTGAGAGCCACCAAGAGATGATACTTGAGCATGTCCGCATACATATGTATGCAAAATCTCTAATTTTTCTCTTTTATTTTCCTTCCTAACCCTAATAAATTTGACTCTCTTTTATTTTCCATAAACACATTTTTTAAAGAAATCCAAATCAACATTCTTTAAACCAAGAAACAAATTTCTTGGGGGAAGAATCTGCATACCTTTCTCACTCATGTGCCTAACCCTATGATGCCACACCTGTGGAGGTCAAATAATTAGCAGAATAAGAAATACCATTGCATAAATACGATGTACCAACCTTCTCTCCTTTTGTTATTACTAGGGCTCCTTTAGTGTTTCCAGGTTTTTTCCTTTGAATGTAGTTAGACAAATTTCACTACCTATTTCCCTATTGAAATTAGATTTTTCCTTAGATCTAGAACATGACTCACCTCCTTCAATATCCATTGGTTTCCATTTTTTTGCTTTATAAAAACCTTACCCGCTCCAATGATTTTATAGGGTTTATCATCACCCAAATGAACATGTCCAAAATATCCTTGAAAATAGTCATGAAAATCTTTCCTATCAGGTGTGGCATTAAATGAGGCCCTTGGATCTACCACCCCAAGCATTAATAATATTCTCTACTGAAAGAATCAAAGCACCTTGCAACACATCACCTGTCACATTTACTTCATTATTGTTCCCTTGTTGTCCATCTCCTTCTATTCCCTTCTAAGATTTACATTCTTTCTTCTCACATTTTCAGCACATTACCCCTAATCTGGAATTTTATTTGTCTTTTCTTGACTTACCGCGATTTCATGGGATCCTTCATCTTTCCATTATTATTCCCCTAGTCTATGCAGTCAAAACATTACTTGATGTCTCACAGGAGATTTTCCATCACATTTCCTCGCTAAGGATGGAACCAACAACATCATCAAACTTTCAAGTATTAGATCTAGAGATAGAGTTACTGATAACCATAACCAAGCCATCCCAACTTTTGGCAATGAACATATAAATAATAGAGCCCTAACTTCATCATCAAAATTTACCCCTACAAAAATTAACTGACTACTAACCACGTTAAATTCATTCATATGATTTGCAACAAATCCACCTTCTGACGTCTTCATATTAAACAGACGCTTCATAAGAAATTCCTTATTTGAGATCGAAGGTTTTTCATATAGTTTGGCCAATGTTGTCATTAAATCTTCTATTTCCATTTCCTTTGAAATGTTAAATGCCACCAACCCTTCCCAACATAGCCATATTGTTCCTAGTGCCTTTCTATCTAGAATCTCTCATTCTACATCTGTCATACTCATCAGCTTCTTTGATTTTTCCACTCAATGGTAGGTACATATCTTCTTAATACAGATAATATTCCATATGCATCTTCAAAAACTAGTATTTTTTACCATTAAATCTCTCAACCCTAAACCTACCATCTTCTGCCATTGCTCCCACTCGAACCAGGAACCCTTCTCTCTTATGAGCTTATCATCCAAATAAACCTTCAGCTCTGATACTAGTTGCTAGATACTAATTAATAGGCCAATGAAATACACAAAATATTGCATAAACATAAATATAGGAATGCATAAACCAAGAGAGGCACAGATATACGTGGTTCACCCAATTTGGCCTATGTCCATTGAGAAACAACCAACCATTCCTTTTATATTATCCAAAAAAATGAAGATATAAAACCTACAACAAATCGCTATACTTTCCTCTTCACTCTCACATAATCTCTTCTCTCTTTCTCACTCAGAATAATAATCCACAACCACAATATAATTCCCAAATATAAATCGAGAGTTTCCTCTAGGGTAAAAAACACTATATTAACATAAATTCTACCATCATATTATCCACCTAATGAATGGGCCAGATTTACTATGAAATTACAATATTTTACAAGGCAATTTTTCATCTATTTTTAGCTTCAGCGGTGCTGCCGTTGGGGGCCCTTTCGCTCCCCTGACCCCCAATTGGGGGGCAGGGGGATGCTCTCCACCGAAAACCTATGGGGGTGAAAGTTCCCCACACACCCCCCCAGGTGAAGGGGTGTACATTCTTCCTGGGTTATACATCTGGCTGAAACAAATACCTTTGAATTAGGAAAATAATCAAAATCCACACCCAACGTAACCAACATATCAACATCATAACGTACCAACAAAACCACGGTGACACAAACTACATAATGACCACCACGATGCATGCTTGAACTACCATACATGCATAACCACAACCATGAAAATGCATGCATAGAAAAAAATAGATACTGACATGCATAACATATGGATATATAACTGACATGTATTCATGACAAACACATCCCAATAACAACATCATCAAATTCTACATGAAAACAAAATTGTAACAATGATCATCACCATACATACATAACAAGCACATATACAACCTACATGCATGCATGACAACCACATTCAGCCCATCCAGTCCAAGGGTTGAACTATGCTTTAATACCAATATGTAACCACAACAATAATATAATGATAGACAGGGGCTAACCAACCTCTCCAAGTGCCCAACCCCTGATTTAACTTGATTTTTACTTGAAATAAACCCCTATTCACTCCCATGTCAAGCCCTCCATGTGACTATAACCCTCCAGTCACTCCCACAATAAGGCCTCCATGCATCTACAATCTTTTTTAGCCAATTTTGTGCGAATGACTGTAGGATTTAAGCCACTTTTTAGGGCTACGACCCAGGCCTTTGCCCAAAACTTGATGAAACACTCAAAAGTGATAATTAATAAGAGGAAAAGGACTCTAATGAAAAACTTGAACAAGGACCTCACCTGACTTATCCTAACCATGAGAGGAAATTCATAAAACACGTCATGAACATGTAATGTACAGATCATAAATACACATCTAAACATAGGTAGCTAATACTTATCTAAGAATTGTCAATAAGGTCTAATTCCCTCTAACAATAGTTGCATTATCATCTATGAGGCCATTCATTCATTAAAATTTCATCCACTAACTAAAACATATGAGATCCATAGCTTAAATTTGTCATTAACCATGATTGTAGCCAGCATCTAACTAGATAAACAACAATAACAAAACAACCATCATAGCCACGTAATAACAAGTACATTTACACATAGAAAACAAGAGAAAATATCTCTTATTAACATATGAAAAATCCAACCAAGTCAGGGACTTCCACAAACCACTCGACTATAGATTGGGCTAAACCAAATATTTATTTCAGTCAATCACCCCCGTACCATATTCCAAGCATGAATGTGAGGTCTCATGGAATAAACCAAGAAAACCAAACTAGATCTTCTAGAGGCCATACCACCTCAACCCTCAACTAATGATTCCACCTCATGATCATACATCACTAACCATCACAAGATAGGTCACTATCCAAGTTGTCAAGGGCTCTAGAGCATTTCTTCCAACGTAACTTCTAGGACTAGTAACCCAACCCACAATTACTGTCGGGCTCCAAATCATTTGTCCAACCAAGGCTTCCATGACTAGTAACTCAACCCAAGTTGTTACACGGCTTCTAGAATGTTTGTCCAACCAAGGCTCCAAGAACTAATAAATTAACCCAAAACCACAAGCAACATGAGAACTAATCAAAAATAAAAGGGAAAAACCCACAACACCATGGATATCCAGGAAATGGAAAGTCTAGGCAAAACCACTGTCAATCCTAGAAATCCTCCATGTTAATGACAGATCATAACCAAATAACCACATGAATATGAAATGCATGTCAAAACTAGCAAGGAAATGATACATGCAACTAAATACCTAAACAATCTCATTGTAGTTGTTGATCCCATTGTTCCCTTGTTCTTTTCTACATTAATTTGCTTTATTTTCTAAATCCAATGAAAACTAGAGTGTGCCAAGCATGCTCCAAGAATACTCTAAGTGTACAAGAATATGAGAAAGAAAGAATAGAAAGAGAGAGCTCCACCATAGAAATGAAAAAAGGCCATGAACTAATCGTCAAAAACCTTTTTTATTATCGAGGCCTCTAATTTCTTCATTTTCCTTCATTTTTCCTTCAATTTCCTTCTCATGCAAATGTGTGACCTTTCACCTTCCTTTTCTCATATTTTCAATTATTTTCATAAATAAATGCCAATAAATGCATTTTTCCTTTTCAAAGCCTTTGCGGTTGCCTTTGCAATTTTCCTTTAGCCATAATAAACCAAATGAACACCCACTAAGATGTTTTGTCCAACATTCAACTTAGAATACATGTCCCTTGAACTTGGTCTTATTTTTCCTTTATTAACTTTATTACATGGATTTTTAACTTGGGGTTGTTACATTGATTGTTGACGAAAAGAAACCACACAAACTTTAACTGTAATGTAAAATTTTCTTTTCAAATTCAACAATCAATCTATGCATACAAACCCTAATAAAAAAGAATAAAGAAAGAATGAAACAAAATGTTAACGAAAGGTGATGACACTTAGAGGTGATTAAGACTCATACAAAATTCAGCCACCTCCCAATTGAAGGGGAATTTTTTTTGCAAAAGTGAAAGCAAAAACACACAATTTCACACAAGGGATTCACTTTATAGAGACAATGAAGAACTTAGAGACTCAAGAAAACTTTTTGGACCAAAGAAGAAGAATGAGCAAGGAAAATAACTTACTTTTTTTGCCCTACATGAATCAGCTCATGTGCAAAATAAACACTAGTGCACTGCAACGCAGGCACTGAGAAGGAACAAGTGCACTAGAGCACACTGTCTTAGAATAGAGAGTAAGATGGGGATAATCTAGTCAGAAAACGACATAAGAAACTCAAACAATCTCAAACATATGTTTTCTTAAGATCAATCAATGTCTAAATAAGTCATTAAAGGTCACTTTGAGAGGTGAAAAGTGCTAAGGTCAAGGAAATTGCTAAGGGAAAATATTGATCCCCAGTGGAGTCACCATATGTTTTCTTAAGATTAATCAATGTCTAAATAAGTCATTTAAGGTCGCTTTGAGAGGTGAAAAGTGCTAAGGTCAAGGACATTTCTAAGGGAGAATATTTATCCCTAGTGGAGTCGCCAATTTGTTATGCAAAATTTTCACAATTGTGGACAAAAGTGAATTACCTAGATCAATTGGTTTGATCTAGAAAATAAAAAGGCAAAGAGATTCAATTTTTCCTTAGAGAAATTAGAAAATGAGAAAGAATCCTACCTGGAATCTATAGCAAGCCTTTATTTCCTCCTTTCTTGTAAGCTCCAAGTGCTATAATTAGAACCTGCACACACAACTAAAACAAGTAAGGGAACCAGAACATCTATGCAACATAATCTAAAATCTTTATTCAATGAGATTGCATGGCATTGAAATATATGAGTGAAAACATAACACAATAGATATAGGAAAACAAGATACTTTTTGTATTGAAAAATATAAGAGAGAGTTTACAACCATAAATAGAAGTTGACTCTGTAGATTCCTCCCCAAGTTGACTTGTCCTTCCTATCACAAAGCACACCTCAACACCAGCCCCAATGCATGAATGTGATGACACTTTTAGGTTAAAGGTAGAAAAAGTAATCTCCAAAGCCAACCTTGAGGCTATGGAAGGTAGTAAATATAGAGGGTAAGATTGGTAGTTTAGGATTTACCATTTTAGGCTTAAGATCCACATAAGAAGGGAGGGTGAGCTCAAGGGATAAGAGATAAGGTATCCAAGATAGGACCAGATAGGAATAGTTAAAACTACCTTGGAAGCTTCTGGAATAGACAACTTTAGAGATATCTTTTATTTTTCCCAAATTTCTAAAATCAGCACACCTGTAGAAGGGAGCAACATGCACTGACCAGCACTGGTCAGCGGGGTATGCAACATGTGTTGAGCGTAGGTGGGCAAGCATGCAAGGTGCATTGAGGCTAAAGAAAGTATTTTTCAGTCATTTTTCCCATAAACTCAAACTTTTTGGAGAAGTGATGCTTAGGGATTTGTGAAGGGATTATGACAAAATGTTCAAGGATCTTGATTGATCCAGTTTGTAGGCTTATTGACTAGATGTGACAAAATGGTCTTGTTGGGCAGCAGGCCCCCCCCCCCATAGCAGGTTTTTGGGGCTTAAAGCTGAGTTTTGGTCAATATAATGTAAATTCGCCGCAAAATGTGGGCACGGAGCATGAGAGTCTAGGGTTGTCCAACCTAAAATATTGTAATTTAATATAGAATGTGTCGGCCTACCCATGGTCCGTGGACCATGGGAATGTATAAATAGAGTGAGGCTCTAAGTGTAGAAGTTAGTTTTTGTTAGTCTTGATCTTAAGTGTTATGGGTTTTTGAATATGTAATTTTCCCTGAATCTGTAAGTTTGAGTCTTGGCGTGTAGGAATAGGAAGAGGCTCTGCAGCTATGTGCACAGAGGCCTGGTAAAGTTCGCAACTGTGTGCACGAAACCCTATAGCTGAGTGTGTAGGGTGGAGTTGGGATTGTACTGAAATAGAGGATTAATAAAAGATAAAGTTAATTCTAAAATATTGTGCATCTTCTCATACATATGTATGTTTATGTTGTTGTTATATCTTTGCATCTCTTTACAGCTTACGATTGCATGCACTTGTTATGAATATTGAATGATTGATGAGAATATTGGGCCCACATAATTAAGTTAACATATATAATAATAACACCATGAGAATAAAGGATCTAGACAATGTTAGGCCCCTATACTACTAGGATAAAGGATCTTTTATATCTTTTTGTGAGATAGTTCCATAACATTTGGTATCAAAGCTTTGGATTGTAGGGTTTTGCTACTCACAATAGGTCATCGTGGAATTTTCACTATAACTCTTTTTCTGTGATGTTTCAAAAGCAAAAAAAAAAAACCATTTCAGATGAAATTGCGTTGAACCTCAGTTTGAATTTTAGAGCTTTTCGCGCTATATTTGCGGAGATATGATCTGAGGAAGTTGGTCTTTTTACAGACTCCTGAATTACATTCCATACAGGTGACCTTGGGAAAATCATCGTAGCTTTTATTTTGAGCATTAGATTGAAATTTTATAAGAATTTAAAAAAAAGAGGACGGATTGTAGTTTCCTGTGTATATTTTTTAGAATTGAAGGTCAAAACAGTGAAACGTGGCACTACATACAAGTTTGCTCTTCTAAAAAGGTATATAATTAGGTTACCTTGGGAGATTCTGCATAATTCTTTCTTGGAGAATCTAAATTTGATCAGACTGGTGGCATTGGAAAGAGGACACATAGGGCTACTCCAGGCCATAATTTTGGAACTGGAAGAACCGAAATTACAAAGTTATAGTCATTTCAAGATCGAGCTCCTAAAATCAAGAAAAGACGATGTGAGGAAGTTTAATGGCAAGGATCCAGTAAATTGGATACTTCCGATGGAGCAATATTTTGATCGACATGGTGTACCACTGTTACAAAAGGTATTTATTGCATCTTCATATTTAGAACTGGATCAATTTTTATGGTATAAAGGGCTTTGTTCTCGTAAACAACTTGTTACATGGTTAATTCTCACAGAGGAAATGATAGCACATTATGAGGATACAAAGAGCAACACCACAACAATTGGAAAGAGTAAAAGGGCTTTGTGGCATAGTGGAAAGTAAAATTATGGCAACAAGGAATTCTACCCCTCACAATTATAAAGACGGAAGTGTTGTTTCTCCTAGCCTTCCACAACCTACATGGGTTACACCACAACAATTGGAAGGAAAAAGAGAAAAAGGGCTTTGTTACAATTGTGATAACAAATGCACTAAAGGTCATAAGTGTGCTGAGAAGGAATTATTTTACATAGAGTATGAAGAGGAGGAAGAAGAGGATCAAGAAACATCAAAAGAAGAGGATATATGCCAGGACCCAACCCTAAAGAAAGAAGAAATGAATCAGGCCATATCTTGTAAAGCATTGGCAAGAATTACCACTCCTCAAACTCTCAAGATAAAAGGACATATCAAGAAGAAAAAGGTGCAAGAAGTGAAAGATCACATCAAGAAAGAAGAAATGAATCCAACCATATCGTGTAATTCATTGGTCAGAATTACCACTCCTCAAACTATCAAGATAGAAGGACATATTAAGAAGAAAAATGTTCAGGAAGTGAAAGATCACATTGAGCATCAAGAAATGAATCAGACCATATCTTGTAAAGGATTGGAAGAAATTACCACTCCTCAAACTCTAAAGATAGAAGGACATATCAAGAAGAAAAAGGTTCAGAAAAGTGATAGATCACATCGAGGACCAACAACAAGTTCTCCAAATTTTAAAGGATAGCGCCACTTTGGTGCAAAATCGAATGAAACAATAGCTAGATCAACATCGTAGTGAAAAATATTTTGATGTAGGTGTTTGGGCTTTTTTACTGCTACATCTCAAGCAAGCTATTTATGAGAAGGAAATGTTGGCAATACTACATGCACTTAAAAAATGGCGACCTTATCGAATGGAAAGACACTTCAAGGTAAAAATGGATCATGATAGTCTTAAATACTTTTTAGAACAACTATTATCTTTAGAAGAATAGTAAAATGTGTCACAAATATGTTGGGTTATGACTTTGACATCATCTATAGAAAATGGAAGCAAAATTTTGTTGCAGATGCACCCTCCAGAAAGGATGAGGATGTGGAAGCATTGTTTTGTACTATTTCTATTATCCAACTAGATTGGATAAATGAAGCAAGGGATGAATGCAAGGACAAAGAAGTATGGCCACTTATTCAAAAGTTACAAAAGATCCCAATTCAAACAATATTGCCAGAAATTGAAGAGGAAGGAAAAGTCATATTGGAACCTGGAGCAGTCATAGAAACAAGAACCTGACAGCTATGAAATCGATCAATTTCAGTGTATCTCATCAAGTGGAAGAACTTACCCACTAAAGATTCCACATGTGAGGACAAGAATTTTATACAAAAGCATCAAGAAATACTCAAGCATTGAGGACAACACTTTTTGAAGGAGAGTGGCATGTTAGACCCCTATACTACTAGTGTAACCCTTTATTGTTATTATTACAACCCCCTTATTATATTGATGTATCCATGTAGTGCCCATATTGTTACTATTGTGCCCCATTGAAGCCCACTATAATTATTATTGTGCCCTTACATTATTATTGTTATGTCGGCTCTGATTATATTATGACCCCTTAGACTTCTATATACAGAAAGGAGGTCTTTTCATTTTTATCATCCAAGAATTGTTCATTTGAGTAATGTAAAGGAGGTTGCCCCCTCAAAGAGTCTGAATTCTAAGGCATTGATCTATCTTTTCTATCTTTTTGTGAGTTGGTTTCCTAACAGACAGTGCCTCTTCGTGCTTGTTATAGAGTTGCGCAAAGGTCAGATAGCTGCGCGAAGTAGCGCAAGTGCATAGGATTGTATCGCGAACTTCTAAGACTTCATCAAGACATCCCTAGGGTGTAGAAACCTGGTTACAGCACCCTCCCATACTACCTTGGGTGAGACCTCAGTCCGTGCTCCACGGGCTATTGCCGAAAGGGCCGAAATTTTCGAGATTTGTTTGGCTAAATCACTTCTGAACCTTGGTTAGGCTCCAACAAGCCAACAAGTGGTTCTGTTACCGGGACTGGGATCTGCCTAAGGGATGTATGATGTCGGAACACTGGAATCCTACAAAGAAGGAAATTGAAGAGTGGTTGGATCAAAAACTTCACGAGTTCATGACACAAGAAAACAAAACTCCGCAGATATTCGAGAAGAGGTGGTTGGATCGCTATGTATATACGAAAATCCATGTGATCTTCCTCATGTCCTTCTCTTCTGAACTGTATGAGTGGATCGTGAGGTTAGCCAATAGCCAGGGAAGGTATAAGCCCAATCAAATGATAGTATGGACTCCGGAGTTGGTGCGAAGATTAGAGGCATGGGAATATAAGATTGTGTGGGCTCTGGACCATTGGCTCAACCAGATAATAGGGGAATTTATCACTGAGTTCGTAGTAGAAATGACCATGAGCTATAGTGAAGCAGAATGACGTTTTCTCAAGGGTCCATGAGGTAGGTACATTAAATCCCTGAATAGCTAGATTAAGATGTTGTTATGTGAAAAATGGGTGATGCGAATACATTAATGTTTGGAACAATCCGGAGCAGGAGGATCTACAAAGGTGTCGAGGGATTAGCAAACAATCCCTTAATTTCACCTTCGTGAGAGAGCGAGGAGGAGCTCACTCAGGTTTCTCTGAGAAGGGCGGTCAATTTGATCAGGTAGCGCATTCCGTAGTTATCACCTCTGCTTCACATACTTCATCTCCATCTTCACCCACCCCACCTCCACCAAACCCACAGTTCAGGATGGCAAGCGCGATCAAGCTAGCCATATTCAGAGGAGTAGGGAATGAGGATCCAGACCAGTTCTAGTTCATGGTAAGAGCAGTATGGGAAGCACAAGGGGTTATGGACGAAAACATTAATAAGGCCACATTGGTGAGCACATTGGAGGATCATGCATTGACATTGTATATCAAACACTCTAATGATCACCCAAATGTAGGAATAGAAGAGATCCAGAATGCACTAAATAGAGAATATAGCTGGTCGAAATCAGAGACAGAGTCAATCATCGGGTTTAAAGAGATTGCGATGCTTCTAGGTGAGACCCCCTGGGATCTAGATCAAAGGCTGAAAAGTACAATCCGCGAGGCTAATATGACACTAATGGATGCACAACACCGCGCATGGTTTGTGGCATATTTGACACCACATATGAGGATGGCGTTGTCGCAATAGAAGCCTTCGACCTAGGTCGACATGTTGGAAATGGCGATGAGGTTGCATGAAACACCAATACAGGATCCGGGATTGGCATTTCAACAAATCCATGCACAACTATAGAATCTTTTCTTGGAAATATAGAGCTTGAAATAGGATAGGGCACCCCGGCCTGAAGCGTGCAAGGAAGTGTGGTGCGTAAAATGTAAAGGCCAGGGCCACGACAAGGATCATTGTCCAGTAATCGCAAACTACTTGGCAGGAGGGGGACCAATGTTGTTAAGACTAGAGGCACAAGCAGGGCCAAGTGCAGCACTCGTGCTATAGTGTGCGATATGTCAGATAGGAGGAAAGCACATGACATACAACTGTCATTTGTTGTAGAAGTATACACAGACTCCCCAACAATTTTTTTGTAATTTTTGTAGATCAGTGGGTCGTGACGAGTGTACTTGTCGGAGCTATGAGTTAATGATGGATCATACCCCAACCTATAGAATGTAGAAAAAAACGCAAGCCCTCAACCCAGCAACAGGAATGGCACGGGGTGGATTTCAAGGGCGAGGCCAAGGACGAGGAGGAATGGGGCTAGGAAGGGGCCACGGACAATTAATCTGTTACAATTGTGGAGGACCAAGGCACTACGCTCCCAATTGCACCAACCCAATGAGAATATCTTGTTTGTACTATTCTTAGTCTGATCATGAAATGGTAGATTATCCTACGTTGATCCCATAGATGCACAAGAAAGGGATACTATGGCCTACTCTGACTCAGAATATCCAAATGATGAGGTCTGAACCACACAAAGAAGACCCCAATGTGAACATGATTCTCAAAAGTGGCGTGACCATAGGGGAAGATAAGGGGAAGCATCCCAAGGAAGATACATGGTTTCACAAGGCTCCTACAAAGGAACTTGAGTTTGACTTGGAATGCACAAAGCAGACATTTATGGAAGCTAAGAAGAACTTCACGGAGGTCTCTATCAGGTAGTAAGGATCAACCAGAGCCAGGAATGGATCCTTCTATGCTTACTACCTTTTTAGAGACATGCATGAAATTGATGTGCGATAATAAGGAAATTAAAGGACTACATGAGTTGATCACTAGTTGCGGAGGATAAGGGGAACCACGCGTAGTCCGAAAACTGGGAAAGCATACATTACGCACTGGAAGGGAAATGAGATTAACGACACACATTGGTGAATATGAAATGGATCAGGTAATACTAGACCTCGGTTCTGACGTGAACATGTTACCAAAGCAGACATGGGAACGAATGGGCAAACCGGCGTTACAGTAGTCCCTTATTCAATTATTGGTGGTGAACCAACAAAAAATCTTTCCCATGGGGAGGTTGCAAGGGGTAACAATTGATATCGAAGGCACACAGACAGACTTTAAGGTAATAGAGATTGTTGATGACAACAACCCTTATCCTGTGTTACTAGGAATAGACTGGGCCACTGATATGAATGGAGTCATCAATCTAAAGAAGTGGAAGATGATATTCGAGAAAAATTCCCTACACATAGTAGTTCCACTAGACCCAACTGAAGGAGCACGCTACAATAAACCCGTGCACGACGATGGAAGCCACAATGTGTTGGATTGTATCTACAAGATAACTATGCGAGATCAAGATTGGGTGAATCTGACTGTAGATGGAAGGATCTTGTGGGAGCATGCAAGTTCCTACACCTCAGATTCAGACGAAGAAGATGAACACTGGCACAACCGGTTGAACGAATTGACAATGTTGAATTGCAACATGATGACTAGATCACTGCATTACATAATATCCCAGGCCCAAGATATATTGAGATATGATGGATTGACAGTGGTGGATGAATTCTTGAGCAAGTTTGAGAGCACAGTACCAAAGAAACAGTGGTTCGATGTGTTGAAGTGGGCGCTACGTGCGACACCTACGCATTGGTGGGGAACACATCAAGGAAATTTTGAAAACTGGCACAACTGTAGGAGGATGATGAAGCTACAATTCGAGAAACTGGAACTACGGATAGCAGATAAATATGATGTACACGATGACCCATGCACCCACCTTGTAAAATGGACCAAGGCTTATGGAGAAGAACCTCAGCCTGAATGGGTACACTTATTCTACCATACCCTAGATTTCATACCCATGAATTGGTATACCAAGATGGAACTCCAACATGGTACGGGTGAATGGGATGTCTTACATGAAGGATTTTTGCTAACATTCACATTTGAAGACTGATGGTTAGATACTGTTGATGATGCGCTGCAAGCCTTGAAAGTCGCCATCTTGAAAATACCACAGGGACCACTAGAAGTAGTTCAATCAGCATGTGCAACCCAATTAAGTCATGCCCTAGAATGTTATAACGTACAAGTAGAGGAGGATGATGACGACCCCCAAAATATTAATATTCCATAAACTGAAGGGTGTCACAGAGTTTGAGGACCATTGATTGAGGACCCCGACATCACTGCACCACTAAAAACAAAGTAGGTAAACATTGGTACAGACGTGGATCCGAAGTACGCGACGCTTGGAGACTATTCAGCCGATGCTATGGTAGATAAGGTCGCTGAGTTACTCCATGAATATTAGGATTTGTTCCCGACCAAAATTACAGACTTAAAGGGGATCATTGACGACTTAGGGATGATGAAGATAACTCTGAAACCGGACACGAAGCTAGTTAAGCAGCGACCTTACTGTTTGAATCCGAAGTATAAAGAGAAGGTCCGCAAAGAGTTAGACAAAATTCTTGCAGCCGGAATTATTGAACCAGTGGAAGAATTCGACTTGGTGAGTCTTATGGTAGTACAGGAGAAAAAACAGAAGGGCAAAATTAGAATCTATGTGGACCTCAGAAATATTAATGATGCCTGTGCTCATGATCCATTCCCGATACCCTTTACAGATGAAGTATTGGAGAATGTTGGTGGACAGGAAGCTTACTCATTCACATATGGATTCTTAGGGTACTAAATGGGGTTGTTTTCAATACACCATTATGCCCTTTGGACTCAAGAATGCTCCAACAATATTTTCGCGCGTAGTGGTGGCTGCATTCAAGGAATACATCCACAATTTCTTGGAGGTCTATCTAGATGATTGGACAGTATTTGGGTTAGTTAAACACTGTATAGCGAGCTGACGGTTGATGCTGGATACTTGCCAATGACACGAGATTGCGCTGAATCTGAAGAAGTGCACCTTCCTCATCCCCTTTGGAAATCTACTTGGCCATGTGGTCCACAAACAAGGCCTAATGGTGGACCTTGTGAATATTGTTGTTATTCTCAATCTGGAAGCACCGTGAAGTGTCAAACAACTACACACCACGTTGGGGCACATTGGTTACTATAGAAAGTTTATTAAGAGCTATGCACAAATCACAACACCAATGGAACAGTTATTCAAAAAGGACACTACATATTGTTGGAATGATGATTGTAAAAAAGTTTGGATGTTCTCAAGGAAAAATTGGCATCCGCTCCCATCTTGGTCTTCCCAAAATGGGACATCGAATTTCATGTACATGTTGATGCGTCGTGCATTGCACTGGCTGTTGTACTCACGTAGGAAGGTGTGGAAAGCGTGGATCATCTGATCGTGTTCGTGAGTCAACGACTGTCCAAAGCAGAAAAGAAGTATTCTACTACTAACCATGAAGGATTGGCAATGGTATACTCGCTCCAAAAATACCGCCACTATTTACTTGGTGGGCACTTCAAGATGTATACCGATGATTCCACATTGAAATACTTTGTGAACAAGCTTGTGTTGGGGGGGTGCATATGCAGATGGCTGTTACTACTCCAAGAATATGACTTTGAGGTCATTGTGAAGCCGATATGCCTAAATGTAGGACCAGATCACCTATCACGAATTGAGACCGGTGAGGAGCCAACAAATTTGGAGGAAGGACTACCAGATGCATAACTTTTTGCAGTACGTTTCACAAATGGCCACTTCGAAGATATAATCCATTTCTTAACCACAGGGACTATGCCGCAGGGATATTCAGTCCAAAAGAAGGAATTGGTGGTACACGCGATGGATTTTTTTGTCATTGCGGTGCACCTATACAAAATGGAAAACAATGAGATATTGCAAAGATATGTACCTGAATTTGAATGTGGACATATCCTCGCGGAAGCACATGGGGGGCTGCAGGAAGACACTATGCAAGACAGGTGCAGGGCTATGGTGACCAACCCTACATCAAGATTCAAAAGCATATTTTCGAGCCTGCGACGTATGTTAACGGACTGGGAAACCATCACGAAGGGATAAGATGCCACTCAATCCATAGATGACACTGCAGCCATTCGAAAAATGGGCAATAGACTTTGTAGGGCCAATCAAACCTCAAGGGAAGACGGGTGAACGCTACATCTTCACCACGACAGAGTATCTGACTCGATGCGCGGAAGCATAGCCGGTTAAGGACTGAATGGCCACCACAACTGCAAAATTTTTGTTCAACAATGTATTGACATGGTTTGGATGCCCGAAAATGTTAATGAGTGACCGCAGAATGCACTTCCTAAATGAAACTATTAGCACACTCACCGAGGAATTCTAGGTCTATCATCAGCAAAGTACGCTATACCATCCGCAAGATAATGGGACAATAGAAGAATTCAACAAGATTATAGAGACTGTGCTGACCAAAGTCTGTAACACGCAGCGAAATGACCGGGACCTGCACATACTTGCCATATTATGGGCATACAAAACCACGTGCAAGAAACTAACAGGTCAAACACCTTTCAAGTTAGTCTATGGCACAGAAACAATCATGCCAATGGAATACATCGTACCCAGTTTGCGGATAGTAGCGATGACAGGCATGTCAAACCGCGAAGCCCTAGAAGAGAGGCTCATGCAATTGGAAGAACTTGAGGAAGAATGGTTTCTAGTGGGATTCCATCAGTAGGTACAAAGAGTTACGCATGTTCAAGGTAAACGATTTAGTGTTGTTGTATGATAGCAAGTTCGAAAAATTTGCTAGAAAATTTAGAATGCATTGGTTGGGACCATATGTGGTAAAGGAGGTCACAGATGGAGGCACGGTCTAGCTAGTCAAACTTAATGGAGATCCCTTCCTAGGAAGAGTAAATGGCAGTTGCCTGAAGCCTTACACAGATGGGCCGGCAGTCTGACTAACCGACCAATGCACAGTCTTAACGACCTAATAAGTTAGACAGAGGTGCGGGATTATAAACACAAGCACTAGAAGTCGACATTGAAGTAGAGAATCAAGTCAGACACAAATGATTCTGAAGGAAAAAGGGATCAAATCTAGACAACGACGGCATGGTGAGTTGTGGACCTTCACACTACACAAGCATAGTTGGATGGACTTCGCGCAAGGATCGCCACACTAGCCAAGTGACTCAGGATGAGTTACAATGATTGTGTTGGGGGCCTGTTGGGCAGCAGATCCCCCCATAGTGGGTTTTTGGGGCTTAAATCCGAGTTTTGGTCAATATAATGTAAAGTCCCCACAAAATGTGGGTGCGGAGCACGAGAGTCTAGGGTTGTCCACCCTAAAATATTGTAATTGAATATAGAATATGTCGGCCTACCCATGGTCTGCGAACCATGGGAATGTACAAATAGAGCGAGGCTCTAAGTGTAGAAGTCTATTTTTGTTAGTCTTGATCTTAAGTGTTATGGGTTTTTGAATAAGGAATTCGCTCTGAGTCTGTAAGTCTAAGTCTTGGGTTGTGGGAATAGGAAGAGGCTCTGCAGCTGTGTGCATAGAGGCCTGGTAGAGTCTGCAACTGTGTGCACGAACCCCTACAGCTTAGTGTGCAAGGCGGAGTTGGGATTGTACTAAAATAGAGGATTAATAAAAGATAAATTTGATTTTGAAATATTGTGCATCTACTCATAGATTTATATGTTTATGCTGCTATTATATCTTTTCATCTCTTTACAGTTTATGATTGTGTGCACTTGTTATGAATATTGAATGATTGATGAGAATATTGGGCCCACATAATTAAGTTAAGATCTATAATAATAACAATGTGAGGATAAAGGATCTAGACAATGCCTCTTCATTCTCATTACAGAGTTGCGTGAAGGTTAGATGGCTATGCGGAGCAACACAAGCATGCAGGATTGGATCGCGAACTTCCAAGACTTCATCAAGACATCCCTAGGGTGCAGAAACCTGGTTCCAGCACCCTCCCATACTACCTCGAGTGAGACCTTAGTTTGTGCTCCATAGGCTATTGCTGAAAGGGCTGGTAGTTTTGGCATTTGTTTAGCTAAATCACTTCTAAACCTAGGTCAAGCCCCAACAAGCCAATAGGTCTTTAAAAAGGGGAAAATCTAAAGTGAGAAAACCAATATCCAAGGTCTTAAATTATTTCTCTGAAGGAAAAATCTCCTCTTCTCTCAATAAGTCGAGATCCATCTTTTTCTCATTAAAAATAATAAATGCCAATGCAAAGTTATGTTGAAATAAATAAATAAAGGGTGGAAGAAAAACACTTCTTGTGTAGGGAGGTGAAGCAATGGACTTCGTCGAGGTACTATCCAGGCTTGCTGGCAGTGAAGCAAAGTTTGCGCTCTCGAAGTGACTCCACTGCGCTATTTTCCAATCCTTTTAGTAGCAGAGAAACACTAGAGATGAAAAATCATACTCTGAACATCATAAACTCATCATGCACATTACACTATCACGGATTAAAACAATTGTGATATGGTGTATCTTTTGTATGTGCTTAACCAAGTAGAGAACAATGATATGATATGTATAAAACCAAGTCAAAAGGGGGAAATTGAGAAAATCAATAATTTTTAAATGTCTAACCCTTAGCTGAAAACTATTCTAAGATATAGAAGTTGAAGCCCGCCTAGTGTGTCATCAAGTGTTGTCACTCCTACAACACCCTCCAAATTTTCACTACATTCGAAATTTGGAGCCTACTATTACTATCATCTTCAGTGTCACTTTGATTGTTAGATGTCATTTCATGTTAATCTCTGTTTTTGAAGTATCCCTAAATGGTCCCAATTATCATTGCATTTATTAAAATATATTTAAGTGTCTAACATGGTTGTAACATCTTTTTTTGTCATAAAAATGACACTTTTTGGTCACAGTCACACACACTTTGCTTGTTATACTTGGGGAATGTGTAGAAAGTAGAATTTTGATGTGTATCCATTTTTGTTCAAGTTTTTCTAAGTTTTCTCGATGAGTTGGTATGTGTCATATGTGATTTTATTTCTAAACTCATCTTATTCACCCCTCTTCCTATGTCTCATACTTAGGAAAATTTTCAGTTCGTTGAGGCCAAGAGCACATGAGCCCACTCTGAAGCCTTGATGGGAAATCCTTTGTTTTTTGGAATTTTGCCATGCACCCTCCAAGGTAATAAGGTGCACTCCTTAATCCTCTTTCCCCTTCCTTACTCTGAACTACACCCTCCTAGAGATGAAGTTTTCCTTGAGCGCACTCCTTTGACTCAAAGAAGTGCACCCTCCTTGAGCAGGTAGGTACATGCTTAAGGCCTTAATCACCACCCTTTAGCCTTCCCCGATGTGTCATGCACCCTCCTAAGCCTCCTTAGCGCATGAGCACACCATGAAGGCTTGAAGCCTTCATCCTTTAGCCTTCAAGAATGCTCCCTGTGCCCTTCATCTCTCCCTTCAACACACAATACACTTGGGAAGCTCGAATCCTTCCCCTTCATCCTTCATATTTGTGCCATGTGCCCTACCTGGACTGTCTTCCTCCCTTGAGTATATGAGCACATGCAGAAGCCCTAAAGCCTCCCTTCTTTAGCCCTTCAGCCTTTCAAATTTCACCCATGCACCATGAATCTCATTTTATCCCTTTTAAGTGCACTAAAAAGGAATGAACATAAAATTTTCATAAAACATGGTAGAATAGGAGCTCTTAAACGTGATATTTTCTTGTCATGAGTGAGTACTAATGAAGGTATTTCAAAAACATCATGGAAATCACACATGAGGAAGATCGGGCAAAGAGAAGAAACAAAGGAATAAGGGAAATAACAAATCACACACTTGAATCTTAATGATAAAAGAACCCAAAGAATCTGTTCGATAAAAGACCCTTAAGAGGGTAGAGGCAACCACAACCAGATATACATAAAGAACAAAGACACAAGTGGCAGCCATGTGACCACTGGAGATAGTCCATGTCATCAGTCACTATTATTCCCAGTCATCACTAATAGTGACATGTCACATTCTCATCACATATGATGTGGAAGTCCTGATATATTGTTGTAATCATTGTAAAGACAAATAAGTGGAAGTCCAAGGGTCATGGAAGTCCAAAAGACATGTTATATCAAAAGTCATATGTAATTCCAAAAGTCATTTGGAATTTGAAAGGTTGTAGAATCCCAAAGGTCACTAGAAGTTGGAAAGAGAAGAGTCATGACGGTATAAAGGTCATTCCTCAAGTTATAAATACATCCTCATTTCTCATGTAAAGGAATTTTAACCTTGGCTTCTCCCACAAGGCATTAGAGAGACAAAGTTAGTACTTTTGGGGAGCAAGTAGTGGCTCCAATGTTGCACTATTGGAGCTAGTGATGTTCATTGTATTTATGTATCTTGGGACTTTTTCTTAAAATCGAAGCCTTCTAGGTTAGTACATTTTCACACATGGATTGTCAATATTTCTAAGACTATTCTTGAATGTTTATGGTTCTTGTTTTCTTTCATTTGTAATGGGGTGATTTAACTATTTCAGTGACTTCATTACCTCTTGTTGGAAATGTGTTGTAATATTATAAGGAGTGTCGCATCCTTGTGAACTATTTCTCTTGATGTTAGATGAGTCTTTCTTATTTATGTGTGTCTCCATTAGTGTATTACTATTAATTATCACTTTGAGGCTCACTTTATTTCCTCCCTTCATAGCAATCGAACCATGATAAATCTACAATTGAACATTCACAAGGCACACTAACTTTCTTATTCAAAATGGCATTCGCACTTTTCACTCAAGGTGAAAACTAAACCCAAGGCATATCTTTAAGTGAATGACAATCAAGCTATTTTTCGGATGGGACTCCTACACCAAACAATGTGAGGTCTAGTTGGGACCTTATATCAGGGATATACCTTGTATGTTGGCAGTATCCATCATTGTCAACACAACCTCAAAGCCTCCTTCATCCTAAAGAAGGGGATATTTTGAGTGATACAAAGATTTTGATTCAAAATTTGTTAGAACAAAAATCATGATGATTATTTTATGTTCACTTGGTAGCTATTTTAGAGATGAAAATATTCCCCCAATCTCCCCTCTATATTGATTATTCTCTCACTATCCCCCTCTCTCCCTCTCCCCCTCCCCCTCTTTCCCACTTTCCATCTTTCTCTCTCCCTCCCTCTCATTCTTTCTCTCGCTCTCCCTCTCTCCCTCTCCATTTTCATCTCTCTCTATCTATCTCTCTGCCCACCGCCCCCCT
>APFE030190289.1:0-16703 GCA_000404065.3 Pinus taeda
GCCACTAAACATGAATACGTAACTTGTTTTGTTACACTGAACAATGCTTTTTTTCTATGTAAAGCTAAATATATTAATGAAAACATAATGTACAGTGAGGCCCCAGCCTCTGCGGGTCTAGGTTAGCGATATGACCATTTTAAACAACAAGACTTAAAATCGAGACTGCCCCAGATGGGGAAACTAGTCCAAGAACATGATAAAGATGGGTACCTTCTACCCACGGAGGGGCTACAATTCTAGAACTCAAAATTTACTGTCGTGGTAAATGCATAAAAGACTGCAAAAATTGACTACTGTAAAAAGATAAAAACAATGCAAAAACTCAAAAATATCGAGCTTGACAGGTGACCTATCACATGAAACTACTAGGTGTCTTAGGATGGTGGCTTCTCTTCCACGATCGGACACCCATAGTCTTCTGAATTAGTGTCCTCTACATGTCTGCCACCCATGGTGTCCTGTGGCTCTCTATCTTCAACTTGAATGCCTTTGGCTTTGCTGGTGGCATTGCCTCCCAACGTCTTTGGTCTACTAGTGGACGAATGGTCCTTGGCTTTCTCTTGATGGCCTGAGCTCGGCTCCCTCTGAACATTCTCATTCGGCAGAGGGACCTAGTTCTTCGCAAGGCTATGGTCTGGATCAATGCACAAGCCAAATACCTCCCTAAAGTCCACTGAGACGATGGCAATGATTAATGGTCTATCCATGTAACAGAGAAAACAGAATTGGGCGTACTGGGTAGTAGCAGTAAGATTGGTAGGTTGGGTGGCCACATCAATCCGACGAACCTCACAGGGGCTAGCTCGTCCTCTTCCGCTATGCGTATTCGGATATCTGTGAGGGAAGCGGGAAGAGGAAGGCCTGGGGGGCGAGGAGGCCGAAGGAGAAGTTGAAACTGAGGGAGGTAGCGAAGGGGGTGGATGGCTCTACCATAGCTACCACCACGCCTGCATCCCACACAATGACAATGACGCTTATTTCTCTGAGTGGGATGTTGTAGCGAGAAGTGAACTGAAGTGGCAAGGAGCAGGGAAAGAGCAGCAGAGGTGGTACTGTAAAGAACAAGGGGAATCAAGTCAGGGCCAGAGGCAGGGGCCAAGGTCTCAATTTGCAGGGAGAAGTGAATTCACTAGGAGAAGTGGTGACCATTTCCCAAGTCAGCGCAGCAGAGAAGTCTGCAACATCTACCTGTTGAGATTTGAGAGCTTGGTTCTGCTGCGACAAGGTGGCAAGAGAAATTCAGAGGTAGAATAGAGGATTGCAGAGGGCTTGGCTCCATATTTTTATGCTTGCAGGGGATGTCTCGATCCACATAGTGAGTTAATGTTGTCGGTTGAGGGGCAGAGGCCTACCTTAAATTCCCACAGGGAAAGGCGCGAACTACCATGTGGCTTGACCACCTGCCAGGCCGACATCGTATCCTCATTGAATTCTCATCTGCCACCCACATTCAGAGACACTAAAAAATGTTCATAAGAAAGGTATATGGTAAATAGATCTAGAATTTTGATATATACAAATTTACATGGTTGACTAAATATATAAGAATTTTTCAAATTAGGTGATTTTCAAACATTGTTTAAATATATTTTATAAATTCTAAAGATACTATTGGAATGTAATTTGAAAAGTATTTATTTATTTTATTTATTTATTTTTTGTTAAAAAACAAAACTTAGAGTTACCTTAATAAGTTAAGAACTTTTTTTTTAATTGTTGAATTAGTGGAAATAAGTTACTGAACTTACTCTTCAATTGTTGAATAGGAATGGCTTTGGCAAAGTAAATTTGTATTTCCATCTTTTCTTTGTTGATGCATTGGAAGAATCCAAGTTCAGACATTCCTAACTTTGGTGGAAATAATAATACAAGGAAAGGCAAATCATGTTTGGAACTAGGCAGCCTTGGTGGAAAATTGAAATAATGTAGAGAAAGGAAAAGCTAATGCTAAGATAAATTAGATTTTATAAATTTTCTTATAAGAATTAGCAAGTCGGTATTTTATATATATATATATATATATATATATATATAATATATATATTATATAATGAAAAAATGGTATTTTCTATCTTAGCAAATTCGTAATTCTTATATTGGGAAAAAATAAAAAATAAAGACTATAATTTTTTATAGAAAAAAATAAAAAAACGAGCAATTTGTATATTAGAAATTTTTATAAAATCACAAATTGCAGTTAAAAAAAGAATAATTCTTATATTACAAGAAATTATAAAATAACAAATTGGTTGCAAATCAATAACTCAAAACATAAAAACAATAACGTCTATCTTGGAAAAAAATTCTTACATAACTTTTATCTTTTCATTTATATTTTGCATATAAAAATTATTTATTTAAATTTATAAAAATTTAAAAAAAAACTAATATATTTAGTATTTGTAAAATGTGGTGTCTAATTTTTTCCATATTAAATTTTACAGAGTCAATTTTTTTTTTTTTTTTTTTAATTATATCATATTGAATTCCGATTCAAATTTAAATTTGGTAACTATACTTAAGCATTGGAAAATATTTCGATGGACACAACTCTAGATAGAGAATCAAGGCATTTTAATTGGAGATGTTTCAAAGTAGCATTAAAACCTTGTAATACATTGAAAAGAATGAGTGTGTTACAAACTCAATGTTTAAAGGTTGACCATTACATGAGTATTACAAACCCAATGTTTTCAAGTTCAATCTCGTGCCTTGCTCAAGTGTGAGCCGCCTGTTTTTGTGGCCTTTGTAAACCAATGATCTCATCCTGATTATTTCTTTTTGAGAATTTGTTAGAATAGAGGTTGTTACCTCTATGAGCCCTACCATTCCTCTTTTGTGAGCAGACATGCCCCTGCGACTGCAAAGAGGAATATTGCCAGACCTTTCCCTCTATACCAATGTAACCACTTTCTACCATTGTAGAAGTGTAGCTCTGCCATTCTGGATGTTCTCTAACACAATGCTTTGTTGTTGGCATTAGTCATGGTATTAATTCCATTCTCAAGCTCAGTGTT
The DNA here is from genome assembly GCA_000404065.3 of Pinus taeda. Taxonomy (NCBI): domain Eukaryota; kingdom Viridiplantae; phylum Streptophyta; class Pinopsida; order Pinales; family Pinaceae; genus Pinus; species Pinus taeda. The sequence continues at coordinate 3,021 of APFE030190289.1, forward strand.
ACGCTCAGTTCCATATTCCACCTACTCAATTCTGTTACAATTCAATGCAGGACCTAAATTTGGCTCTTTGCCAGCTAAATCTTGGTCACACATTGCTGCTCCTATGCTGCTCATACGTTGTAACGCTATCTAGTTTGCAACGTTGGTATCATATGAAAACATTTCAGTTTTGACTGTAACAATCACAATTATAACATGCCATTATAGCAAGACACCACAGGTTGTAATGCTATCCTTTGGACTGCGCTCAACCTCCTCCCTCTGTCACACTGAACGTTGCTCCCTACCATATATCACTCTACTCCCACTATGACAAATACACCATAGGCAGAGACTGACTGAATTGTAAAACAATAGGTGTCAACATTCCCTAATGTTGGAGATAACCAGTTAGTCACAAAGCTGGGCTTCGCCTTTAAACGATTTGAAGTTGAGTTTCTTGAATTTCGTGGATCCGCATACATCTGCGGAACATCCTCCAGCCATCACAATCCCCCTTTGCTGGTTCATCTCACGCCAAGGGCATTGTTCTTGAAAAAACAGGGATCGAGGCCAAGTAACCAAACTCTGTCATTAGGAAGTGTGCAAGAGTTCAACTTATTAAGAATGGAAAGAACATTGCTACTTTTATTCCCAACGATAGTTGTTTGAACTACATTGAAGAAAATGACGAGGTGTTGATCGCTGGATTTGGGCGAAAGGGGCATTCCATGGGAGATATTCCTAGAGTTAGGTTTAAATTTGTTAAGGTATATGGTGTATCCTTGTTAGCACTATTCAAGGAGAAAGAGGAGAAGGCAAAGATGTTGAGTGGGAGTTGGGAGATTCTCTGATTCATTTCAACCATCGATTGCAGTGGATTCAGGATATTTCTATTTTCTATCCCTTTTCGAGCTAGGGTTTAGGAGGAAAAGGTGAAGAGGTTCATGTATTTGGCCCTTCAAGGATCATTGTCTGTGGCTATTTAATTCACATATCAATCCTCTCCTTTTCCCTCACGGGTGGTCTTTTCATTGCTCTTGTGGATTAGAGATTTTCAAGGGTTTGGCCACTTCGAACAAGGGAATGCCCGGAGTTTCATGTTTCCGTGGCCAGCGCCAAGTCCCGAGTGCCCAAGCAGAAGAGGCCGCGAGGTGCTAAGGTCTCGAAGCTAGAGTTTTATGTTTCCTCGATAGTGATGATCACAGGATATGCACAAACCAGGAATCAACAGTGACAGGTATAATGATTGAACAACATTGGTGAAGCTCAAGCTATTGGCTTGGATGCCTATTTCTCGCATTTGATGGAATAGTGACAATGCCTCCTTAGGAAAGCCCTGCCTTGCATAGGCTACCATCATAAGAGTCCACAAACACTCATCTAGTTGAGGAATTCGATTGAAAACTCTACGAGTGTCTACCAGCTTTTCACACTTAACATACATTTTAACAAGTGCATTATGTAAAAGACTGTTTGTGTTAATTCCGATTTGATTAATGAGAGCGTGTACTATTTTGGCTTCTAGTAAAGCTTTGTACCGAATGCAAGCCTCCAACGGAGAAATGTATGTAGAAGAATCCGCAAAGTTGTTAGTAAAGCGTAAAATATTTAGGGTTTCATTCAAGCAACCCTGTTTACACAATATTCTGACATCGATCAAAGGCAAACTATTTCCATTGGCATTGTATTAGAGTTTGGAGTGCATTGAGGTCCTCATTGTTTTACTAATTTTTTATATTAAAAAAATGGTTCCAATTGGTGCAATATTAGAGTTACTGGACAATCTAATACTCTCTACTATGGATAATACAATCAAAATCAACAAAGATTTTCTCACTGATATTCACAGTTGTTTACAAGATGTACATGACAAGATTGAATTTTTGTAGCTTGAATCTCAGCTACAGCAAGCAGAATTACAACAATAGAGTTGTCATTCTGAACTTGTTTTTATTTAGAACATTGAGACAGATACCCATCAGCAACAAGTCAATAATGTTACTGTTCATTCAGATTTAGTACCCAATAAAGCAGCAGTTGTACATGCAGATGTAGAAATTCAGTATGCACTTCCCAACTCGGTTATCAGACATTGGGAAGAGCCTGTCCATAACTAGCACAGAACAAGTCTTGGATATGACAAGGACATGTCCTTTCACATTCCAGACTACTCAAAGCCCATTCAGTTTCATAGTGTTGGATTCCTTCATGACAGTTCACCTTCAACTATTCTAGATTCTGCCCCTCTTCAACAACAACAAATTGTGAAATGCTAACACTGTGACCGAGCTGGCCATCTGAAAGATCATTGTTTTGATCTTCATCATAAATACTGTCATAAAACCAGTGATTCTTCAAACAGATGCTTCACAAACAAACCTCCTGTAAGGATTCATCTTCGATGGATCGCTTCTTGGCAATAGACATCAACAACCAAGAAGATATTTCAGTCATATGTCCAAACTTGTTCTAGAGTATTGAACAGTCTTGCATTGAGTTTTCTCCATCATCTCACCTTGTATCTGACTGGGGGGAAATGATTGTCATCTACAAGCTTCAAAGCCACATCAAACGACCCTGAGCCACAAGCTGCCATACCAAATTTAGAGTTGTAGCCAAAGACAAATATGCCCCTAAGCATGTCTTTAGTTGGTGGTACATTTTCAAAGAATTGGGGACATATCCTCTAGCAGAAGGCTTCAGCTTCTTACAAGTTTTGAAAGATTTCCAGGAATTGCATTAAGCATTCCAGAGTTGGTGCTTATCCTTAAACCATCACAGGTTGAGACCTCCCTTTTCAGGTTGAGATTCTCTCTTTTATGCGGGGTGAGACCTTCTTTTCATGGTTGAAGGTTTCCCTTTTAAAAACATCAGAAGCACTTCCTTTAGCAGAAGTCTTGAGCTTCATGCCATATTTGGAAGAGTTTTGGGAACTGCACTACGCATTCCAATGTTGGTGGTCATCCTTAAACCACCACGCTTTCTACCAACATTTCAGAGAGCACATTCAGCCTAGTGCTGCCATGCATTTTTGCACGTTTTGTATTACAACTCTCTTCTTGGACTCATACATAACCCTTCAGATTAAGGGGGGGAATGTTCGACACCTAATCCTCTAAGGGTTGGTGTGGAAGTTGAACAACCAAAAAGAGTCCAAGAGACCACTTGGAATATGAATCCAAGAGTCACACCATGTACTATAAATGTATATCATTTGTTAATAATAAATGCACTCTTCTGTTTATCTTTCCTATATTGTTGCTACCATTTATGTGTTTAACAAATTGTATGGCTTTCTATCATTTTTCAAAAAATTATATTCCCACAATCACTGTGATGACATAATTTGTGCAAATATAATGCTAATTAATGTTACGTGTTATTCCATAAACTTGGTAGTCTCCTCACTCAATAGATAAAAACCACGGAGGGCTAAATAACCATTTAAAATGTTTTTTGATACACTCGGTAGTCTGGTCACTCAACAGTTAAAAACATGTAAGGATAAATAGTCAATTAACAGTAAATTCATTTTGAATTAGTTGAGTGATCTTTATGTTACAATACAGGAAAAACATATAAAGTGAAAAATTTGTTTCGTACACAAAAATTATAAGTATATTCAGGATATCCTGTGGCAGTGTTAACTTTTTTTTTAAGAATCTGATTCAGTATCAGTAACAACTTTTTAGGTACTCAATATCTTGAAGTTTGGCGGGTGTGATGTAAATTTCCATGGAATTATTTCAAAATCATGTCATAATTTTTATCATTTTAAAAATAAAAATAAAAAATAGTAGACCGTTTAGACTGGCGAATTCCGGTGCTAAAAAAATATCAAAACAAATTTTCTCCAACGAAGAACCATAATAATCTAATAACATGATTCACCTGATAACAAACTTGCCATTCAAAAAAATTCCGCCGGATTGCGGCCAGCCGGTAAAGTCGACGAGAAAATATGCCCAGGAAAAATCGAAAACATCACATGCTTGGATTAAGCTATGAAGAGAATATTAAACACCGTACTGGTCATGCTGGACGAAAGCACCATATTGTTTATTTTCCGAAAGCACGATACATCAATTATAAAGTAGCCTAACATGAGATACAAGAACGAATCCTTGTGGACCCTAAGACTGTGGGAGTGACGTCAGGCCCAAACATGACAATAATTATATCCCGCGATGAACGATGCTGCCACTTTACAAAGCAGTAGTCTATAACGCGACTTTTTGAAAGCCTTTCCGTCGGATTTTTCTGGTCAAAATCCGGCAGCAATTCATTGGAATCCCAAGTTTGATAGCTAGTTTCTGCATAATCAATGGCTCCCAGGGGTTTTCCAGGGCGCTGAATCCAAATATGCAGTTAAAAAACCATTTTAACTGCTAAAAATTAAGATTTAACCTCATTTCTTCCGCCGGATTCCGTCACCGGAATCTCCAAAAAGTCGCATTATAGACAACTCCCTTTACAAAAACTACAGACATACTGTCGTAGATCAATTTGCTTTCTGCATATTTCATTTCTACTCTGTTGGTTTATTAATGCTATACAGAGCCTCCTTGATTAGGCATCCGACACTTCGGTATGTATTGGTACGATATTTGAATTCAAGATACCGCACGGATTGTCGAATTATTCAAACGAGTGCTTTCGGTTAAAGAATTAGAGAGTGCGTTCGCAATTTTGTTTTCCCAACTATAACCACCGACCACTGTCCCATTTATGCGATATGTTGATCTACATATTCATTGGATGTTCGCCGATGTGTATATTCCACTCCTTTAAATGCAGAAAGCCTCTCCGAATATTGTTTGTTGTTTTGCTTTGGCTTGGAATTCATGCTTATGCTCCTTAAACAACACAATAACACATTGATCATTTGAAACACATTGATCATTTGAAAATATTTAGATACACCGCGAAATGTGCACTAATATCCAACACTAGAGAGACCATGAAATGGTTTTAGTTGGAGATGTTTCAACGCAGCATAAAACATGGGAACAAACTCAAATCCATGAAGCAGAAGACAAGATGATATTATGGATCTGGTTGACCTTAGATGAGTGTACGACTTTCAAATCTCTGGAAATCCGAGCTATCCCCTCTAACGAGATTCATGTCATGTTACCTCATCAGTTTGGTAGTCTTCTAATTGGAACAATGGTTAATTAATCTTTTTGTGAAGCGGACATTTAAATTTCAATTTATTGTACGTGATTGAGCTGGCCCATTAACATGAGGGCATCGTATCGAGTCAATGTTCTAAAAATGGTATAAAAATGTATTTTCTTCCAAACCTAGGGAAACATGAAGCTATTTTAGATTCTCGCGCACAATCACGAGGAATACTCTTTTTGAGTCACATAGAAAGCCAACATGTTGGCTATGAAATCACAAAGTTGTGCCTTCTGCAACTTGCGCCATAACCATTAAATTGAGTTAATCGAAGTTCAAAAAATCCATAAATAATATAAAATGAAATAATTAAATCGATAAATAATATAAATGAAATACTTCATATTGGTTATGCTTAATTTTTATTTCTGTAAGGGAATTCAATTAAGAAATTTACCTTCCCACTTTATTGACTATACAAAATAACTGACAGCATCACTTGCCCATGCACCTAAAGACATAAAAACCTTTTAACATAGATTTTTTTAACGTGTAGATATGTTGTTCACCTAATGATTTAATGTTTAACTCTCTCATTCAACTCAAGTCAATGAAAGGGTGGTTATTCAAACACTCCCACTATATTTAAACTCTCTCACTGAAGTCAATGAAAATATGGTTATTCAAACACTCTAACAATATTTAATTATAGTTTGAGGTTCTATCTATGCTTGTGTTTGAGAATCCTACAAATCATTTTTTCTTTTTGGAGGAAGTTTACTTTTAAGAAAAGATAATTTTGGGATCTTTTCTTCAAAGTAAGCTTGCTCCAAATATTTAATTATAGTTTGAGGTTCTATCTATGCTTTTGTTTGAGAATCCTACAAATTATTTTTTCTTTTTGGAGCAAGTTTACTTTTAAGAAAAGATAATTTTGGGATCTTTGATAATTAGTATTTACAAGGAAACATAGTATCCAAGTCTACTCACAAGAATTTAATCCAAATCGTAAAGAAAATTGTTTCCAAAAATCATAGTAATGCACTTTGGGCTAATTGAGTAACCCCCAAAGAAGCCTTGGGTACCTACCCCTATTTTCTTTCATATGGCTAAGAAGCCATGCTAATTGCAAATATATAACTTCCATCTCTGCAGTTGTCTCAAGCCTCCAAATCCCAACTCCTATCTTCTATGCAACAATGAGTGAATACACTTTTTATGCCAAAGGACAAAAGGGATAAGGCTAAAAATAAATTAGCCTCTCATTAGTTAAACGATGTTTTAACAAACATAAATATGGGAATAAGAACTCCAAAGTAAGGATCTAGTTTTGAAGTGGGACAAGCTTAATCATGCCAGAGGAAAGCGCTCTACATTTCAAAAATTATGGCTTAATCCTCATCAAATAGTGAAAAAATTTGGAACTCCGACCTCTTGTTTGAAGGATCAAAAGGTGAAATGGATTCCCTTTGTATAAATAGGAAAATTCTTAAGAGATATTTCACTTGGTTACTTCAAGAAAGAGTCTTATATGACATAACTTTCTTTCTTTTACTCTCTTATTTTGTTCAGCTCCTAAATCTCATTTGTTGTCTAATAATAATAATGCCACTGAATTTTAAGTTTTTTACAATACAATGGAAAATTTCTCTCTATACTTGTACAATTAGCAATGTAAGGGGATGAATATTAATAGGGGGTCCTACAAGAGAACATTCGTCCATAGTCCTTCATCTACATATTTTTAAAGAAAATATCACATTATCTATGGTGTTTAAGTATCAAAGGGGCACACATGGAATGAATGGAATATGATCTATATAGCCGAAGAATGCCAATAAGTCACCTATTCCTTTTGGGGATTTGATAAAATAATAAAAGCAATATGTGTACTTGCCCTTTCAAAATGTAGATATCATCCCTAGAAATTCACTCTACCTTGATCCTACTAAAATAGATGAAGAAGGAGATGTGGGGGAGAATGTTAAAGAATATGATTGTTAATGAGGAAATTAGATAACTTTTCCATGTTGGAGAATGCAATAGGGCAACGATAAATTCAATTTCTCCTTAACCTTAATAATTTCTTCTAAACTTTATTTATCTTCTTGTGTTTCTTTATTATATATTATTATTAAACAATTATCAAGAGAAAAATAAAAAAGACAATGGACATAATTATTAGGCTCCAAGCTAGGGAAAATCCTCTCCGAGGAGAAACCCATAAAATCTCTTCTCTTCTTATATAATATGCTTCAAAGGAGAAAACCAAGACACAAAACCCTAGACCAAGTCCTCCTCCAACCACCAAGTCTGCCCTTTAAGAAGTTGGTCCAATTAGGTCAAAGATCAAACGAGACAACAAAAGTCAATTCTACATCAAATAGCTTCCAACTTTAACTTCGACGCCCAACTTTGACCTACAACTTCCGTGCTATAGTAGCTACATAAACGTATCTTTTTTTTCCATGTGTGAGAGAAAATGGCCCAAAAAGTAAAAAAAAATTGTTCTTCTTGACTTCTTCTTGCCTCCTTGGAGCTTTACTCTAGCTTTCTTAATATTTCGAGCTTCATATTGAAATTTTTCTTGAGATAGCGAATTGGTGACAAATGAGGCCAAATTTCTTCTATTTATAGGATTTTCATGAGGTTGAATTCCTTCCTTTGGGCTGACTTGTTAATACCAAGGCTGATTTGGGCTAGGATACTTGATGCATAATTTAGATATTTTTCATGTTACAACATTCCCAATAGGGTCTTATACTAATGATAAGGAATCTTTTAACTCAATAAAAATATTATTTTGACATGACAAAACATAGAAGCATGGAGACCATGTTTGACCTAAATTACCATCGAAATGTAGCATGAACCCCATGCTAAAAAGGAATATTTTTTCCTCGTTTTCTTGTAACATAAGATATCCATAATGACATGAGTACAATGACAATTATGAAGACCGAAACTAGTTACATTTTCCAACACTCCCTCTTAACTAGGCAAGTATTCAAAATTGAATATTCAATACAAGGATATTCTCAAAATAAAGAGTTCTCATAAGAGTATTCAGATTAGTAAGCCATATTTTAAGTGTCAACATCATGCCCAACATTATCAACATAGTTAGGCCTTACCTTGAAAATATATTTCTTATACAATAGAATAATGTTGGGATGTGTTATGTGATATATCACACTGTCTCTACAAGCTACATACCTTATTTGGATGTTCACTAGGTATGCCATTTTAGGACTATTCTTATCATGGATCCCTAATCCTCAAAGAATATTGATATTCTTTGAAAACTCTTGTCTTGAATACCTATCCAATCCTCAAAGAGTGTCAATTCATTTCCTACCTTGGATGTTCTATCCTCATGTAAATTATAGATGCTTATCCAATCATTCATCTGTCATTCTCTTCCATGGCCTTCACTTACACATATGACTATTATTATTGACCTAAATCTTGATCTTCTTTGAACACTCTTGTCTTGAATAACTATCCAATCCTCAAAGAGTGGCAATTCATTTCCCACCTTGGATGTTCTATCCTCATTTAAATTATAGATGTTTATCCAATCATTCATCTGCCATTCTCTTCCGTGGCCTTCACATAGACATATGACTATTAATATTGACCTAGTGCATGACACATGAAGAAGAGAATACAAATGTGATGTTTATCATCAATTCCTCTCAACCAAAGAGTACATCCCTATTCCCACTTGCCTTAGGGAATATATCCTTTCCCCTTTACAAATGTTAAGGATATTGCATACTCGCTCTAAAGCATAGAGGATATTTTTTCACTTCTTTTCAATTGGGAGGTAATAGCCACAATATCTCTAACTTGTTTCCATAAGTGTCTCAGCTACCAGTTCTTCATGGAGATAACTGCATGGATCCTTCTTTCCTTCAAATCTCATCATTTTGAGCTTTCTTTGTTCTTGGATGTTGTACATACAACCTTCTCCTTCAATCTAGTGATAGGATTTAGGCCATAAATCTTGCATATCACTTTCAATTTGTTACCATCAATTAAGTCATTATACTGAGCCTTCCAAAATAGAGTTAACCATAGCTCCTTCTAAACATGAGAGTGATCTCATTGAACATTCGGTTATCTTCTTACACTACTACCTTTCAATTCCAAGATGATTCTATAGACATATTGAGTTCACAATCCTTTAAGGATGACCAAAAACAATCACTTAATCCAAATGTTCTTTGAATCAAGTTCAACACCACCAAATGAAATTCCTCAACTGTTCTCATGTATCTCTGCAATATCCTTCTAGGTAGGAAAAGAATATGTCAATCAGATAAGCAAAATATTAAATATCATAATTACCTTATGATGATGGTCCTTTCATCAAATTATTTTCTTATTTGTACCTTTTGAGATCAACACCCTTTTACATGATCCATATCCACATTGTACATGAATCCTTATCCATTCATTTGTTTCAATCATGGTGCTCATGGATCAAAATGATTTATAAGCTACAAAGTCTTCCTTAGATTTGTCATTCGAGACTATACTTGATGCTTTTCAACATTGTTATTTTTATGACATGCAATCTTGTGAGAGAGTCTTGATCTCCATTCATATAAAGCATGTCAAATATTTACTTTCGAGCATCATGTAGTCATATGGAGGACTTTCTGAGCACACTTTTATATTCAACTCTTTCTGCAATATTTTTGTAGATATGAACCTTAGCTTAGAGAAGACTTAATTAAAATATGCATACCTTTTCTTCCATACAATCATCTAGCCATCATTTCTTGAATGAGCTTGCTTCTTATAATTGTCAAAAATAGGTTCCCTTTCCTAGGAGTAGAAATAATTTAATTATGTCCTTCACACTACAACTTGACCATCTACATTCATTCATCCTTTAGAAGTATTGTTTCTGTACCAATTGGAATATATACTAGTCATGTCAAAATACTTCTTCCAATAATGCTCTTTGAAAAATGACTTCCTCTAACAATTTCTTAGAAAATGCTTCGATGAACTATAATATGCAAAATGGTCCTAATATTCTCATTCCTTTTAAAATAGATGATATTTCCCAAAGCAATTAATTGGGTAGATTCTAATTTATCTTTTATCATATGCTTTTATTTATGATGCCATGCTTTTACACAACCCATAACTCTCCTAGAGTATACAATAATGCGTGCTACTCTACTTAATAAAAGAAATGCAAATTTCATAAAGAACCTCACAGAGATGAGACTTCCTTTAGTAGTAGACATCCTTGTGATATTCTCCTTTTGGCTTCTTCTCAGGTTCTCCCTTTTCTTCAGTTATATGAGCTTCACTTCTTTCCTTTCTTTTCTTATATTTATTTTTTCGACAATCCCTCTTAAACTGTACATATTCTTTTCATCCAAAGCTTTTAACCTTGGACATATTTGTCTTTTTCTTAGACTTTCCAAACATTCCTTTCTTCAATTTCTTAGACCTTGCAACAAAGGCTTGAGGCATTTCATCTGATTTGGTGTCATCATTTGCCTTATTCCTAGATTCTTCCAAGATAGATTGAGTCCGCAACTCATCAAAAGATGTAGTATCATTCTTTATAATAGATAATAGTTGGAAAACTGCTCCAATCATGTGGAAAATCATTTAATACACAATTTGTCTTTTTAGAGTAAAAAAAAATTCCCCAAGCCCTTGCAGTTGATCCCTTATTTGTGATATCTTCATGAGATAAGTGGCCATGTCTTAATCCTTTTATTTCCTTGTTATATATTTATTTTTTACTCAAGTGAATATTTTGACCTAATGTACTTATAGGTTACAATTGTACCAACTTATCATACATAGCCTTGGATATCTTCAAATCAACAATAAATGGTACAAGATGATCCTTAATGGATTCAACTATGATCCTTTTTGCCCTTGATTCTCCCTTATTGTACTTTACTAACTCTTGAGTCTTCTCCTTGTCAGGTACAACTACTTCTCCAAGGACATACACCATGACGTTTTTTTCTATGAGTGTCATGTCAATCCTCTTCTTCCATGGTAGGAAATTTGCTGATCCAAGGAGATTGTGTCTTTCTTTGAAAAATGTAACCATGTGATATGTATATTGAGACATAGAAGATAATATAACTCTTACTTTTTTAACCAAGGTTCCTCTTTCTTAACGATGTCTCCAACTATCTTGATGTTTTCAAGACCTACAAGTAGACTTCAAGACATGCCCTGGAATGATAACTTCTAGGATACCTTCAACAATAATTCCTTCAAACAACTTAAAAGAGTGATTGATGATCCCAAGGCTCCTTGTTGCTTCCTTCATTTTCAAGATGATGATGTACACTATATTACTTCCAACGAGAAAGTGATCTTCCTTTGTTCAATGAAAGATTGATGATGACGTTTTCTTCAATGAAAGCTTGATGTAGTAATCTTCCTTAAATGTCAATAGGTTTTCTTCTTCTTTCTTTGTGTCCTTTTGCAGATGATTCCCCTTAACAAGCAAACCCTTGAAGATGATCTTCCATCTATCTTCTCTTGTTCACCGTAGCTTTGAAACCATGTTGGAGAATGTATTAGGGAATCTATTAATTCAATTTCTTCTTTACCTTAATAATTGATTGTGTACTTTATTTATCTTCTTGTGTTTATTTATTATATATTCTCATTAAACAATTATCAAGAGAAAAAAAAACAAAGACAACAGACACAAATATTAGGCTCGAAGCCATGGAAAAACCCCTCTAAGGAGAAAACCTAGAAAATATCCTCTCTTCTTATAGAATCTGCCTCAAATGAGAAAACCAAGAGACAAAACCCTAGACCATGTCCTCTTCCAACCACCAACTCATCCCTTAAATAATCCCTTCCAATGAGGTCAAAGATTAACCAAGACAACAAAAGTCATTTTTTCTTCAAGCAGCCTCTAGGTTCAACATCCATCCCGAGCTTCAACCTGCAACTTTGGCCTTATAGGTGCTACTGAAATCCTTGATTTTTCGCACGTGTGAGAGAAAATGGCCCAAAAATATTTTTTTCTTGTTGTTCTTGACTTCTTCTTTCTTACCTGAAAATCCACTCTATATTTCCTGATATTTCAAGCTTTTGGTCAGTCTTCTTTTTGAGAGATCAAATTGGTGACAAATGAGTTCAAATGTTGCTATACATAGGGTTTTCATGAGGTCAATTTCCCTTCTTTAGGCAGAATTATGACTGCTAGGGCCAACTTGTGCTAGGATACTTTTAGGACTTTCTAGACTCATAATTAATGTTTTTTTCACGTTACAACTTCCCCAATAGGGTCTTATACAAATGATAAAGACTTTTTTGACTCAAGAAAAATATTCTTTTGACATGACAAACCCTAGAAGCATGAAGAACATGCTTGACCTAGATGACCATCAAAATGGAGCATGAAACCCATGCTAAAAATTAATAATTTTTTGTATTATTTTTCTTGTAATATGAGATATACATAACGACATGAGTACAATGACAATTATGAAGACTGGAAATAGTAAAATTTTCCAACATTCCAAGGCTATTAACACTCAATAGTAGGGGAGCAAGGTATACGATATCAGAATGGATTCATCAAAAGTATGGAAAGTTGTTGAAAGTGGGGCAATTTTAAAGGGGATCAATTTATCTAAAGGTCCAAAAGAAATTACATCTAATCAAGAAATATTTTCTATGAGGGATATTTTGGTGATATAGTTCATTACTAAGATGGTTTGAAAGATAATGAATTGGGACATATCCCATGATAACATGATTGGTTGTTTAAGGTGATCTATATTTATACTTATGAATAACTTATAATTATGGGTGCCATATTGATTCAAGAGACATAAAATAATGATGAGGCTATGTGGTCGGAGATTTTAGTTTCGCCTCGATGAACTTTAGTGTTAAATATACCAATTCATTTTTTTTTTCCAAACTTAAGGCATTAATTTTTTACTCCTCACCATGTCTTTGATATTGTTCCCACTAATTTCATAGCATACTTTTTATTTCACTTATTCTTTCTTTAATCATATTTTTAAGTAAACTAAGCGTTAAAAAATCATAAGGAAAATCTTGTCCCCTCAATGAAAAGAATAGATAGAATTAAATTGATGGAAACATATCTTTGAAAAGTCTATATGATATCATTAGTCACTGAAAGAATCATTTAATTTATGATGTTTAAAATTTTGAGAAGAATCATTGGTCGTAAATGGGGTCATTGTCGCTAAGTGAAATTAGTTTAATATATTTGATGAAAAATCATAAAATTTTTTGATCATTGATGACAACATCGATGATCAATGAACTATTTAAAGTATCTATCAATATGATCTATCATAGCTTCTTTATCATTGACGAGAGCATGGATGATTGAAACAAAATCACAAGTTGAAAAAATGTGGATCCTAAAGAAAACTTTTGATTATCAATTATGCATCAGTGATTGGTAGGGAAAATTTTAAGAACCCCCCCAAATTTACATGTATAATAAATGGGCGAATCTCCATGGTATATAGGAAAAATGGAAGGCGATTTTATCAATAATATGATATGTATATATAATTT
>APFE030190294.1:0-16675 GCA_000404065.3 Pinus taeda
TTTATTACATCAGCAAGAATCTGACTCCTGCTAAACTGAACTATACGGTAACTAAAAAAGAGTTTTTGGTTGTTCTTTATGTTATTAATAAGTTTGGGCATTACATTATAGGGTATCCCACTTTCATGCACACTGATCATACAACCATCGAGTATCTGATGAATAAACCAATAGCTCCTGGTCGTATTACGATATGGTTATTATTAATTCAAGAATTTGATATTACCATTGTAGACAAGCCAGGGAAGGATAATGTAGTTGTAGATTTCTTGTTTAGGTTGGGTACTAGTGATGAAGGTGCACCTATAGAGGATGGTTTCCCTATGAACATCATTTTGCAATTTCTACTCACATTCTATGGTATGCAAATATTTCTAACTAGATTGCTATAGGAAAAGTACCTCAACACTTAGCATACAAAGAGCAGTGCAGGATTATCCATCATAGTTCCTTTTATTCATGGATAGAGAGATACCTCTTTTACACATGACTTGATCAACAAATCTAGTCTTTCATAGGTGGAGATGAAATATATGATGCCCTAAAAGCTACTTGCAATGGCCCTTATGGAGGGATTTTTGTAGATAATAGGACATGTCATAAGTTGTTACTGCTGGAAATACTGAGGGGGGGTTGAATCAGTGTTACTTAGTAATTAGGTCTTTTAAATCTGTTTAGAGCATTAGTTAATATTCAATTATTATTAATGTTTATGCCGTAATAATAGTAAATAGAAGAACACAGTAGACACAAGAATTTTAGGTGGAAAACCCCCTCTAGGTCAAAAACCACCAAACACTTTTCTAATAAATTCTTTAATCTTCAACCCCAACTGAAATGATAGCAACAACTTCCTAGAATTCTAGAAAAGCATTATTCTCCAAATCGACTAGATGGACACCCCAATGCCCTGATTTCTTCAGTATTCAACTGAATGGATGGCCCCAGCATCCTATACCGACCTACCACCCTGAAGTGTTCACAGGCTCCAACCTGTAGGTGACTTCATGCACCAGCCTAGCACCTCCATGACACCCTATAATGACTGAAATGAGACAAGAGTGTGGATTCCTATATTAGGGACAACGATCCATGATACAATATGATTTAAAATGATTTTGACCGAACACCCAATCACACTATAACCTGCAACCCATCCATGACATCATCTCAACAGAGACTCCTATACCTCCCAATAATGCCTTTTTGACTCTAGGTAGATTGACTCTTTTACAATAATGACTCTTCCAATGATGACACTTTTACAAATGACTCTTTTAACAATTTACAATGATGACTCTTGGCCTTGACACTTATTCACAATATACGAATGGTTTTCATGCCTTCAAATGATGTCCCGCTACAATGCTTCCTTTGATTTGATACTTCAGCTCTTGAATTCTTGCCTGAAGTTGTACTTGAATCTTCTTCTACCTGCATGCAAAATTTGCCTGGCGAAACCAATCCCAAAACAAAACAAAATACCCTTCAACTTACCTCTGCCTAAAAAAAACATGTAAGTGCATAATAATGAATAAATACAAATTAAAATTACAATCCATACTTGAAGAATCCCACTCTTGATATAGGCTTGGACTCTATGTAAGATTGTATCCAAAACTGCCCTAAAGATATATACAATAAAAATCGATGACAAACCTAAGACTTGTGATGGACCAAATTCTAAGCACAAAAACAAAGACCATTCTATCAAATATGACAAGACAAGTAACATGAACTTACAACATCTTATATATTTAGAAAACTTGGTGTAGCATCAAGAATATGTAGCATAAAATGTGTAGTATCAAGAATAGGACATCCAAAAAACTAATTGTGACATATATAGACATAGAGATATAACCAAGGCATTGTATATACTTATGTTGTCCTACAAAAACATATGTCAGAGATTATACTCAAAATTCAAATGTAAAAACTAATCATACATACCTTGTTGTAGGAGACTTACCCTTGACTGTTGATGTGTGGTCCTTACTATAGTGATTCTTGAATGAATGCTTTTTCTTTCCTTCTAAGAGCTCGATATTGAATTTCTTGTATCTATTTAATTTTGGATCTAAAGGTTTTGAAATTGCATTCGATGGTAGCCCTCTAAGTCCTCTTTTCAACCCCGCATGTCTGATCAATATTAGATTCTTCAAGGAATCATTATGCCCAATATCCCACAATGACATGATTATAGACTGGTTCCGTAGAGAGAACTTGTATGAAGTTCCATGTGTCACTGTTGCGACCTTCAGCCCTGAAAGATCTACTCAAAAAACTAAAGTCCATCATCCTTTTGTGAATTTTTATGAAATTTGAATCCAATGCTTAGAGAGAAAGTTATGACGATTTTCCCAACATCACCTGTTTGACATGGAATTCGGGAGCTTGCAACAATTCTAATTTATGCAGATCATATCTCCAAAAATGTAATGAAACAAGAGCTGCAATTCAGTCTCGATGTTCATAAATATTTCATATCAAATGAGTTTTAATTTCAGCTACAGAAACTTCATATAAAAAAATTTATAGTGAAAATTCCATGATGACCTGTTTAAAGCCACTAAATCCCTACTAGAGGAGGATATGTGGGTCATTATTTATATGAATGTCTTGAGTTGAGAGGGTCCTCAAAAAGTGAAAGTTGGAGGGATTTTAGAAGAAAAAAAACATTATTAATTATTGAATATTCAATGACCACAACCAATTATGAGTTCCATGCCACAACCCCATAGGGTTTTAGCCCACTAACCGGGGTTACTAACTTCAAACATGAATATCTCTCAAACCGTGAAGAATTATTTGGCGTGCCATATATCAATGGAAACATATTGATGAGTAGAATCCAAATAGAATATCCTTGACTTAGAATAGATTAATTTGTCAAGTAAAAATTCCCATGCAATATCGCTGTAGCCCCTGGTGCTGCTTGGGTTGACATTAATGACAACCACTGATCAAAAGTTATAGATTGGGTACTATTGGCCCTCTATTTTTCATGATGCAAGAAAATATATCCGAGGATGCGATAGCTTCCAATAGATGGGACACCCTGGTCGATCATATGAGATTTCTTTATAGCCTCAATTATTTCTTGAGCCCTTTGAGAAATGGGCTATCGATTTCATTAGGTCATTCAATCCATCCTCGCATCAGAAAGTCCACATTCTGGTCTGCATAGATTATGTGACAAATTTTGTTAGAGGCTAAGGCTGTTGTGAAAGCAACAGAATAGGTTGTCTCAGACTTCTTATTCGAATAAATTGTTACTCGATACGGAGCTCCTAGAGAGATAGTTTTAGGTGGACGGGTGTAGTTCACATCACATCTGATAGCAAGAATGTTAAACTGGAAACTAGGGCCAAACTCCATGTGGGTTAGCTTATTTATGGTAACTGATATTTTTATTGGATCCCTCTCATCGAGAGGTGTAGGATTGATCCAAAGATCATCTGATTCTGATATGTATTTATGGAGATATGAATTTATTTAGATTATGTTTTTATTATCTAGCTGACCAGCTCTTACGCAGGCTCAGGAAGCCCAAACGTCATGACTATTCATCATATACGTTTTAGTATAAATATAGAGGACTTGAATTCATTTCAACACACATTCTTGATGTGATCTCCTCTCCACGTCTTGGGTTTTTGGAGAAGGAGAGTCACATAAAGAATAAGCTATCCTTGTTTGATTATGCCCTAGCCAACGTATGTTGGTCCAACGTTGGGACAAGGAGACTCCTTCAACGCAATCATGAAGACATATATACACAATCAAATGATGCTCTAACTCATTGCTAAGAAGAGGACTATTACGCTACTCATGGAAACTCTCTTATATGTTGTTCATGGTAACGTTGTTCATGGAGCCCTAGCCACAGTAAGCCACAGGCTTATGGGGATGCAAATAGAAATCTTGTAAGCTGGACCCTATGCGCCGTCATGACATTTATACGCTGGGAATAATTAACACACAGTTTATATATATACATGTTGTCCCATATATCACGCTGTCTAAAGTTATACATATACACGCTGTTTCATATGATGTATATCAACATTGTCCAATGTTAGAAACGCACTATTTCATATGATGCATATCAACGCCGTCCAATGTTATATATATACACACTGGTCATATGAACCGGCAGTTTGGACCGCTGTCACATATGCAACCCATAGTTATATATGGTAACTACACAGTCATGTTAACTATACACAGCTCATACACACAGTTCATACGTTGTTCAGGAAGCATGATGCACTGTTCATGAAACCCTATACCCTGTAATGGAGACCTATTAAATCAGTTAATGAAGACCTGTTAAGGCAGAAGAACTTCGCATTCTTCCTCTCTGAAATTTCAGGTATATAGCCGCATATCATACATGATCCAGCCGTAAGCATAGATGGCGGCCACGATGGAGTAGTAGATGGTAGCCACGATGAATTCGTTGTCATATAGCCGTAGTCAATACTCTTATACATAGATCATAAAGACAATTATACGCAGAAGTTTTGGCCTCCTCACTGTCTGGTTATATTGGCATTGATGAAGATCCAGGTGGTATTCCTATAGCTGTCTCAATGGTATTCCTGTATGAAGAAAGCATAAAAGAGATGTATGTGATCTAGGCATTTCATATTTATCTCGGATAGATGAATCAAGACAATATTTATATGAGGAAGTAGAAATCTCTTTGGTCTCAAAAATGATATCCCTGTATCAGACAACAGTACCTTGGACTACCCAAAGCTTCAGTGATGAACACAATCCTCCTTGGTGGTATTCATCTCGATGAATGGGATCAAATGACATCATATTCTTGTGGCAAAGAAGATCTATGAAACCCTACAGCTGCACTAACTCAGCATAGTAGTATATCACAATGAGAAGACTGGATTTATCATTCTCAGCATACTTGTTGATTTGGGATAACAATATGGAAGCAACATAACAGTCATTGAGTAGACATCAGATGGGTGCAGATCCATGATGTTGAGAATAGCTCAATGATATTTGGGTGCAGCGCAGCATGATCTTGATCGTGATTAGTACATCATGGTGCAGTATGCAGTGGTGCAACTAGAGGACTAGATACAACGTGATGATAGGTGAAGGAGTCATCTTGAGAATTAGTTGAAGCAGAATGTCTTCAACTGATCTCATCGTTATACGATATGATCTAATGCTAGATCTAGATAAGTCAAAGAGTTGACTTCTGTTGTAAATGTATTATCTCTCTCTCTCTCTCCTTCTCTGCTGAACTTTGAAGAAAATAAAAGAAGAATTGATCAAGGGTTTCCCCACACATTGTGGGGTTTGTCCCTGGCTTGCGCCACATCTTGTGTCCTCTTGACTTGGCTTGTCTTCTAAGATTTATATTTATGTTCTATATGTAGTTTACTTTATGTTGATGGGATTGCTAATATGGAAAAGAAATTAAATAAATTGCTCTAGCATAGAACATACCAAAAATTAACATGGTATTGGAGCTGAGGTGAAGACAATGCCCAAGCAAGAGTGAAACAACAATCACCAAAGGCAGTTGGGACAAGACAGAAGGATCAATGGGTTTCTCATAATTCACCTAGAGTGAAGTTGAAGCAAAGAATGTTATCAGAATGACGTAGTGGAAGTTTCTGATGGCATACCTAAAGATCACTTCATTGAGAAGTTCGGATCTAAGGGTGGATGGAAAGGTAGATGTCTTGGTTATGAGTTTGGTCCTTATGTGAAGGAGTGTCCAAATGACATAGATGCAGGTTATAAAAGACACGACCGACTCTTCAAAGAAGCAAGGAACCCTAGGTAAGAAGAATCAAAGATTGTTTCTGATAAAGAAGTGTTATCTTGTATTAGCCCTCTCCTTCAGATTCTTTGGGAATTTGGCATATTGATTGTAGTGCTTCAAGGCACTTCATCGGATAGAAGGGTGCACTCTCTAATTTGATAGAGATAGAAACAATTGTGGGATTACACTTGGAACTGATGCCACCTATCCTAAAAAGGGAATGGAAGTCAAAGGTTTTATGGTGGCATTCGTCAATGGAAAGGTACATGTTTGAAAATTAAATTTTCAAAGATGTTTTTGAGTTCAGGTCTTGTATCAAGTTGCAGGAAGTCCACTGGGGACCATGTCCATTGACACAACACTGGAGGTCTGTGAGTCAGATGGTGACAGAGATGCCTGAATTCAAAAAGAGCATGAAGGAAAATCTTACAAGGGGACCATTCCCCCTCAGGTAGTAGGTCTGTAGGTTTGGAACAACCCGAGGGGTTTGAGATTGATGATCAGGAATCTCACGTATGTTGGTGGAAGAAATCCCTCTATGGCTTAAAGCAAAGCACCCCGGGTGTAATATGAGAGGATTGATAGCTGTCAGATGAAGTTGAGATTCACTAAGAGTGAAACTGATCCAAACCTTTACCCAAACGTTGAGGATGATAGATCTCTCATACCGACACCTATGTCTGACAGGTGCAAACCCTCTTATTTGTAGAAGACAGAGGGAGTTGGATTCTGGATGTGGAATGATAAACTGCAAGCCTGTGACTACCTTGAGGATAGTAAGTTATATGGTAGTGAGGTCGGGCCAGATTTGGGAAATGCCATTGATTTTCATAAACTCATTCGCATTGATGTTCTTGGAGAACCTCCGTCCAGACATATGTGTTGCAGTTAGCATGGTGAGCTCATATTTGGTTGAGCCTCACTGGATTGGTACCAAGAATCTTCTGAGATATCTTTGGCGCACAATCTCTCATGGATTGAGATACACTGTTGAAAATATAAAAACTGCATGATTATTTGAATGCAGACTGGTCAGTGAGTTCACATGTTGAATACCACTGTGATTCTCTGTAACAACTAGAGGTGGGAATCGATTATTGAGGAATCCTGTATTTGTTGATTGCTCCAGTAGATAAACATCAGATGTTTCCCTATTTGGGATATGGTAAGTCGATGAGCAAGGAGGCTCCATTGCATTGAGACTGATGTACAGATCGTTGAAATTTTGACAAAGCCCCGAGGAAAGATCAAATCTGTGATTTTCCTATATGACTTGGAGTCATCGAGAGACCCTTGTAAAAGGGTCTTGCATGTTGCACACATTGAGCTCTGAGAGCTTTGGGGGCTTGCGTTTCTTACTGGAGCAACATACGACCACAGGGTGACTCACCCTCCCCTGGTGGTGCACTGAAACAAGATGATTTGCTCTCTTGTGGGACAAGATGATTCGCTCTCTTGTGTAGCAAGATGATTAGTTCTCCTCTGAGGCCTGGATTGATGTGTTCTCCATGGCGGCCTAGAATGATGTGTTCTCCACGACAATTGTAGTAGGATTGATGTGAGGCCTGGATTGATGTGTTCTCCATGGCGATTGTAGCAAGATTGATGTGTTCTCCTGTGAGGATAGGATTGATTAGTTCTTCTGTCGAGGCATCCTACCCATGCAGTCTGGGACTCATGGAAGTACCTCTCATCTGATCAATGAGTAGGGAAATGAAGTTAGGGACCATAGTAGTACCAATGGATGCATCGTTGTATCTACCGTACTCCCTACGCTAGGATGACCTCCATTGATCTGGGATCAATGATACTGGTCTGCGACCAGTGGTGGGAGTTGTACCTACTATGACACTGAGTTCGGGTCAGTTGAGACTAGTCTGGGACCAGTGGTACATACTCTGAGACTGACTTCATGTCAGTGCAGGACTGGTTTGGGACAAGTGAGAGTGGTACATACTATGACACTAACTTCAGGTCAGTTGAGACTAGTCTAGGACCAGTAGTACACTCTCTGAGCCTGCGATACTGGTTTGGGACCAGTGGTAGGAGTTGTACCTACTATGACACTGACTTCGGGTCGGTTGAGACTGGTTTGGGACAAGTGGTACATACTTCGAGACTGGCTTTGTGTCAGTGCAGGACTGGTCTAGGACCAGTGAGAGTGGTACATACTATGACGCTGACTTCGGGTCGGTTGAGACTGGTTTGGGACGAGTAGTACACTCTCTGAGCCTGCGACACTGGTCTGGGACCAATGGTAGGAGTGGTACTTACTATGAAGCTGACTTCGAGTCGATTGACACTGGTCTGGGACCAGTGGTACGCACTTTGAGATTGACTTCAGATTAGTGGAGAATGGTATGACTCATTCTCGATCAATTCTTCTTCTTCATAGTTCAGCAGAGCAAGTTGAGCAGAGCAGAGCTAGCAAGAGTTGAGCAGAGTAGAGCCAGCAGAGCAGAGCAGAGCCAGTAGAGCTGAGCAGAGCCAGCAAAGCAGAGCAGAGCCAACAAAGCTGAGCAGATCTAGGTAGAGCAGTGCAGGGCACTGATGGCAGAGATAGTACAGTCGGACTTATGGATCAATGGATGGAGTTCTCCCTAGTTGAGAAGGAGTGTTAAATTGGAAACTAGAGCAAAACTCCATGTGGGTCAGCTTATTTATGGTAACTAATTTTTTTATTGGATCCCTCTCGTCGAGAGGTGTAGGATTGATCTAAAGATCATCCGATTTCGATATGTATTTATGGAGATATGAATTTATTTAGATTATGGTTTTATTATCTAGCTGACTATCTCTTACGTAGGCTCAGGAAGCCCAAACGTCATGACTATTCATCATATATGTTTTAGTATAAATATAGAGGACTTGAAGTCATTTCAACACACATTCTTGATGTGATCGCCTCTCCACGTCTTGGGTTTTTGGAGAAGGAGAGTCACAAAATAATATGCTATCCTTGTTTGATGATGCCCTAGCCAACGTATGCTGGTCCAACATAGGGACAAGGAGACTCCTTCAATGCAGTCATGAAGACATATATACACAGTCAAATGATGCTCTAACTCATTGCTAAGAAGAGGACTATTACGCTGCTCATGGAAACTCTCTTATATGTTGTTCATGGTAACGTTGTTCATGGAGCCCTAGCCGCAGTAAGCCATAGGCTTATGGGGATGCAAACAGAAAGCTTGTAAGCTGGACCCTATGTGCTGTCATGACATTTATATGCTGGGAATAATTAACGCGCAGTTTATATATATACATGTTGTCTCATATATCATGCTGTCAAAAGTTATATATATACACGTTGTTTCATATGATGTATATCAATGTTGTCAAATGTTAGATACATGTTGTTTCATATGATGCATATCAATACTGTCTAATGTTATATATATACACACTGGTCATATGAACCCACAGTTTGGAACGTTGTCACATATGCAAATCGTAGTTATATATGGTAACTATACGCAGCTTATACACACAGTTCATACGTTGTTTAGGAAGCATGATACATTGTTCATGAAACCCTATATGCTATAATGGAGACCTGTTAACTCAATTAATGAAGACCTATTAATGCAGAATAACTTCGCATTCTTCCTCTCTGAAATTTCGGGTATATAGCCGCAGATCATACATGATCCAGCCGCAAGCATAGATGGCAGCCACGATGGAGTAGTAGATGGTAGCCACAATGAATCCATTGTCATATAGCTGCAGTCAAGACTCTTATACGCAGATCATAAAGACAGTTATACATAGAAGTTTTGGCCTCCTCACTGTAAAGAGTAAAGAAGAAACATTTCAAAATGATTGGGTGAGCCAGCGCATGTTTTGAGTGAAATTGGTTGAAGTTGGGCAGGCGCGGCACATAGATTAGAGGGTGCAGCGCACCGGGCTAGCACAATGCATTGGGCGCAAACCTCTAGTGTAAATTTGAACGGGCGCGACGCACCGGGAGGGCGCGGCGCATACACCAAATTGCCCGAATTTGCTTGAAATTGCATCAAATTGCCATCTAAACACTTGGATTTTCCAGATTTCAACATATCTTAACAACAGTCCAACACAGTTTTGTAACCAGCAGTCATTTCTCCAAAGCAGTGTTCATAGCATCAATCATGCCATCTGATCATTCATCTGACTATGAGGTGGAAACTCAAAGTGACTCACCCACAAGATAACATGCACCCCGGAGGCCTCATAAAAGTGGCAGACATGTTAGAGAAGAACCGACCACCCTCACAGAATTGCAGGCCTGCCCTCTTGCTGTCTCTTTTTTTCAGTTTCAGTCATGCTATGAGTTTTGCGAAAAGGTTGCAAATGTTCAATTTCACCATGAGTTGGCTCGCTTATTCATTCTACATTTGCATGGTGCTCAAGTTACTTTGGCTGGTGTTACTTTCACACTTACACTGGACTCTATCTCATTAGCTATCGGCATGCCTAATGTTGGAGAGCCGACAAAAAGTTGACCAACAGTATTATGAGCCATATATTAAACCTGGTTTCTTGAGACAGCTTAAGAGGGTGTTTCCCTTCTGATATCTTAAAGATGAATAGGCCCCTCTAATAAAGTTAATTATGAAGTATTTCAGTTGTGAAGGTCGTTTCTCCCGATTATATGCTTATCACATCAGGTTTCTCATGCATTTCACCCGGGTAAGGATGATGAACATTCATTTTTTCATATGTTGGAACATAGAGAGGACGACCGCCCTTGTGCAGCACAAGACACCTGAACAACAGTTCAATAACATTTTCCATTTTGCTCTCATCAAGATTTTGGTGGTTCATCAGCTTGGATTACAGGGTATCACTTGGGATGATTTCATCTCTCGTGACATTTTCATAGCTCCGCAAGGACCTTTAGAGGTTGTGCATGAGACTGGGAGACCTTCTCATTAGCAAGAAGGCCATGATCCACACACTGCTACTATACCGGTCTTCATTACATATCAGAAGGGCACGAGGCAGTTATTTGCAGCTGCAAAGCGAGTGTTATCTCCACCTGGGGTGGAAGGGGCCTCGCTTCCGATATCAACACCATAGGTATAGGACCAAGGCAAGAGGCCAATGCATGATGAGGCGCCTTTAGGTGAACGAGAGACCGACTTCATTCTCATTCATGATGATGATACATATATGGGCCCGGAAAGTGCCAAACTTAGAGAGATCATTCAAGAATAGCAGACAGAGATCAAAGCATTGTCTCTCAATTTGGAGAGGGCTAAGTGGATTATCAGATACTTGGAGTAGAGGAATAAATATCTTGAAGACCAGCAGGAGATCATGGAGTTGCGGAACATCCGCGAAAATCGCCGAGCTGCCCAACAGAGGAGGATTGAGCTCACTCCTTTGGAGCATGAGATTAATGATGACCGAGAGTCTTGGATCAAGCGGATCAATATCCACCTGGAGATACTACTGGAAAAGGCCAACAAGGACAAAGAATTATTGAGGCATATGGTTTTCCATTACAAGGCACGCAATATGAGTTCCAAGGCTCGGATTAGGAATTTCAAGGCAAGATTGAGGAAGGTAATAAAGAAGCAAAAGTGGCAAAAGGAGCATGATAGCCTTCGGATATTGGCCGAAGCCTCTTTAGCCCAGCATGAAACTTGATGAAGAAGCTCCAGCCCAAATTTCAAGAAATTTGGGGCATTTTTGGTATTTTGACAAATTTTGGCACTAAAAACAAAGTTTTTCTCCCTATGTGCCGCGCCACGTGGCACGCGCTTTTTCTAGGGAGATCCAAATGACAAAAAGTTTGCATTTTTGGATTTTCCATGGAAAATCATGACTACTGGTGCATGACCAAGAAATTTGGGCAAGTTTTGAGGCTTCAGGAGGTCAAAAACACTCAAAAAATGACCTCTCTGCCCCTATTTTGACACACAGGAAGCAATCTTGGGAGATTGCAGTTTTGGAGGGGCAAATGACATCCAAATTGACAAATTCCACTTGGGTTGGAAATTATATAGGTAGGGCTTTCCAATGAGCTATCTTGGGCTCAATTTGGACTTCAGGAAGTGCCTCCAACTCAGCCTCAAATTGGCGTGACACATAGAGGATTTGGCGCGGTGCATAGAGGATTTTTGCCCATTTTTTCACTTCTAGCTTAGAAATTCTGCCAGTTTGACTAGTTTTGCTTTGTGATGTAATTATTGATCTATTTTGATGTAATTGGGTAAACAAGATGTAATTTTAGCACTTATTTACTTGTTCTAAATGATTCATTCACTAACAAGTGAAAATTTAGTGCATGAATCAGTTTCCTAACATATAGAGGCAAGTTGTTTTGATTGCCTAGATTTCAGTGCTTGGTTTAGAATTGGTTGAAACAACTCCTAGAATGATGATCTCAACCCCTAGAGGCAAGGGAATGGGTTGGGCTAGCCTATATCATGTATTCTCAAAGTCATTTTCAGGGTTGGACACTTGGGATTGCTTTGGCATACTATTGTACATATTTTCTCTCCATTTTTGGCTAAGGAAAGACCAAGGTTTTGCAGCATTGTTTGGGATCCATGTGGATTTATGTTTTGATGGTGTGCTTCTCTCAGTAATTGTAAGTTATTTTGTGTATCATTTTCCTTACTGTTAGCGCTTGAAATTTCACCTCGGACTGAGAAAGGCAAACCTCAAGGCAACATCAAACCATTTAGCCTCGTAGCTAGCCCTACGGGGCAGGAGAAGGCTCTCTCCGGTCTATCTCGTAAAATCTTCAATAGATGAGATGAACAATAGGGTAACACTGATATTAGGCTAGTAAACTGATTAGAAATATTGATTTTGGAGTTTTTGGGTTTTTGGTGGCAAATTGAGGGGATGGCAATTTTGGGTGTGGGGATTGGACACAGTTTCTGTAGGGGGTTCTTTGGGGCGAGGTAGGAGACAACATTGATGCCTTTAACTGAAGTGGATGGTCAAGAATGACAGGTGAGGAGCTAAGGAGAGAAAACAATAACTTTGAATTCTCCTTAAACAGTAGAAAACATTGAAATTAAACAAACTTAAAAGCAGAGCATGGCAAGCATGAATTCTTACTTTAACACTTCATTTGTTTAATGTGCAGAAGTAAAGAAAGGAAATGAATCACATAAAAAATCTTAGAAGAAAATTGAGAAACACACCGTCAACACATGAGTCCACAAGAATCCCAAAGAGGACTGCAAAACCTTGGTCTTCCTTAGCCAAAAATTGCAGAGATACAGTGAAATAATACAATGATAGCTTCTCCCTCGAGTCCAACCTTCCAACCCCTGAAAATGACTAAGAAAATACATAATATAGGCAATCTAACACCTTTCCTTGCCTCCAGGGGTCGAACTCATCCTTCTAGGAGCTGTTTCAACCACTTCTAAACTTAGCACTACAAACTAGGCAATCATAACAACTTGCCTCTATAAACTTGGAAACCAATTCATTCATTTAATTTTCACCTATTTCATGAATGAATCTTCTAGAAGAGATACATAAGAATAAAAGTGTCTAAAAGGTACCATAATTATATCAAAGAGAATCATTATTCACCCCAAAAAGTCAAACTGAGTCAAATCTGCGTTTTCTGGGCTGTACAGTGCATTTCTGGGCAATTCTGCTTGACATGTCGCGCCCCCCTGCCTGACATGTCGCGCACATTTGGAGCCATGTTTGGAGCACTTGCAGGTGGAAACATTGGGAAAGAGTAGGTTTGTTGGAAAGTTCTATGAGTCTACTTTCCAACCCAACTGGATTTTTTGAATTTGGAGTTCATTTGACTTGTCAAAAATCAATTCTCCCAAGACAGCTTTCTGCAGTTCAAAAACAATTCTGCCTGACATGTCGCGCCCCTTTGGAGGCTTTGGGAGGCCTTCCCCATGTCAGAATCGGGCGCAGGATAGCTCGTGGGAAATCTCTTTGTGTCTAGTTATCATTTTACCCATCAAGAAAATCATTTGGCCAACCAAGCTAGGAGAAAACGTGATTTTCCCAAGGTCACTTCAGAGGTGTCTTTGTTTTCTCCTGAGGCAAAGGTATTCTTGACATTTCTCTCAAACCATGATACCTGTGCAAAAAGTGAAGGAGGTTTTTCGTCTCTGGCATGTTGTGGACAAAAACCTCTCTAAGTTTCCCAAAATTCATCTTTGATTTCTCTGGAACATTATTTGAGTGCGACTTGTCCCGATGTGTGGAACAAGGGATTTTGTCGAAATGGAGCGAAATAAAGGGGATAGGGGGCTTCTAAATTCTTGGGGAAATTTTTGGGAGTGGGGAGGGATGTTCGGAAGTAGGGGAAAGTGGAATCTCAGAGATTGAGTGAGGGGAAAGGGTCCAAAAGGGCAAAACACAGGCCCAACCTAGAAAAATGGCCAGGTTGTAGCTAGAAACTAGGGTTTGTGGAAAATGAAGGAATTGGCGATCTAAGGGATGGAAGTGTTTGAATAAGGTACTTTAAGGATAGGGGAAAGGGTATGAACATCAGGAAACAATTTTTGCCATTGATTTGACCGCCAAGAGAAATTGCCTTCAAACACTAGAAAGGGAAAATGAACCTTGCTTAGGCACAACTGAAGCTGGATAAGCTGAAAATGACCCTATGGAACTTGACATGATGATAAAACCCTCTGAAGATGATACCTCAGCTGAATGTGACATAAGGTTGGCATTTGGCAACTTTGAAAAGAGTGAAGCAACCCTAGACCTAATGCCTAGTGACCAAAATTGCTTGAAAACTCTTTGAAAATGACAAAATTTGACCTTAACACTCTGAAACCACTTTGTAAGAGCATATTTTATCACTGGAGGAAGGCTGGAAAGACTGACACTAACACTTACTATTATCTTCTGCAATTGAACAAATGAAGTGATTAAGGTAGAATCCATTGATTGTCATGCTCTACCTTTAAATTTGTTTGATTTTCCATGTTTTCGTCTATTTAAGGAGAATCCTTGAAACCTTCTTGCTCTCCTTAGCTCCTCACCAGCCTGATCTACCCATTCATTCCCTTTAAAAGCATCAAGACGATCGCCTTCCTTGCCCCAATCAGACCTTTGCAAAAACTTGTGCCTCATCCCCAAGCCCAGATTTGCCTTTCCCTATTCCAACACAAAAACTCCTAAAAACTCAAATCAAACCCTTGTACTTCATATCTATCCTAACATTAGATTTTTATTTCTGTCATCTCAAGCCCCATCGATTATCTTTGTCGAGTTTGACCCGGAGAGAGCCCTCTCCTGTCCTCATAGGGCTAGCTACGAGGCTGAGCGTGGTATGATGTTATCTTGAATCCCGCCTTCCTTTAGCCTAAGGTAGATTTGAGCATTAACAGTACACATGATTAGATTGGGTAGTATCTGAATTGTCCAAAATTAATAAAATAATTATTCTATTAATGTGTAACGAAATTAATAAAATTGTTATTTTGTCAAATTGTTATTAACTTATCTTATTGACCTTTTTAATCATTTATTTTTGCTGGGCATACAATATATAACATGGTATTGTTATGAACGGTCCCCACAAATCCCTGTTGTTTCTAGATTTTGAGTGCAAAGGAGTTATCTCCAATATTAATCATAGTTTTTGACTCCTTTATCAATCATAGTTTTTTACCTTTTTCAAAAAGGAGTAGTGAAGATTTAGAAAAGGAAATTTCTATAGAAACGGCCTTGCGTTAGGAAATTATTTTAGAATACACTCACTTTGATGACTCATAGCTCCAGTTACAAGAATGGAAGCAAAATTAATACATAGGCTTTCAATTAGGAAACCACTGAAAGTGCCATCCGCTAACATCTAATAACAAAAATCCTAAATTATAGGCACACACTACTTTAAAATTAATACCAAACCTTTCAATTAGGTCTGATTTACCTTTTTCCTCTAATTTGAGATTTTTACCAAGAAAATTTCCATGAAAGCTCTGGACTTCACTTTATAGCCAAAGCAATTTATTGTGCAATGTGCCCAACCTATTTTACATATTTAATTTCATTGTTCTATAGGAAAAACCATATTTAAAATATTTGTTGTTAAATTTTTACTATTTTTAGTAAAATCTTGCTTATGCATTCCTATTTTGTTTTCTTTTGTATTCTCAATAAGAATAAATTGCTCAACCAATATAATCATTTATATACCAACTTTTTAGTTGTTCTTAGAGCATCATTTCTTATTCTTGAAATATATTCCAAAAAAGTTACCCTAATTCCTTCTCAACCATTTGAAAAGCTACAACAACTTAAGCAACAACCAATCCTGCAAACATTTAAGTAAATCTTACAAGATAACCAATCTTGCCAACATTTATGTAACTCTTGCAAAATAAAGACTCACTGCTTCTAACCCCCTTGTTTAAATTTGGTAATATCTTTTTGAAGAATATCAAAATGAACCAAATCTACTAGACAAGTAAACCAATTAAAAAATATAAAAACAAAAAATAAAATAAAAACTATGATTTGGTAATTTTTTCCTTTCTCGATTCTACCTTAATGTGCTCATTTTATTTGATATTTTTCCAATAAAACACATTATTATTGTTCCTATCTAAAGCATACTGATGCATCGTATATGTAATTGCACTCATCCAACCTATTTTATTTGCGTAAAAACAACCTCTCCTATTTATAAAGGGAAAGGAAATTTAAAGTTCCTACAAAACTTGGCCAAAAAGTGTTTTCCATGTAAAAATGTGAAACAATTCATCCGGCAAAAAAACATCGAAGGATTAATATATAATTTTTAGATTAAAAAAAAGTGAAAGATTAAACTATAATTTTTAGATTTTTTAAAATAACCCAGTGAAATTTATTTAACTATATATCTAAACTTCTAATTCTAATTGCATATTTTATGTTTCTAACAATGATATC